>VYXC01009560.1:1673832-1730532 GCA_013397175.1 Platysteira castanea
GGCCGCGGGTCTCCGCGGGCGCTGCATGAGCCGGCCCGCGGGGCGGGAGCCGCGCCTCGCGGGCAGCGGGCGGGCGGCAGGAGGGTGGCCGCTCCCCGCCCTGAGGCGGCGGGGCACCGCGGGACTGCGCGGCTGTGCGGGTCTCTCCTCCTCGGAGTTGTCCCGCTCCCTCCCCGCTCATACTGGCCCGTTACATGGAGACTCCCGGTACCACAAAAACTCCAGGCTGGCCCTGGTCCGCACCTCGCACCCCCCGCCTGCCTCAGCCCGAAGTGTCCGTGCCCGCGCTCCTGCAGCGGTGCGCGGGCTCCCTGCGGAGCTGGGCCATGGGCCGTGCCGCAGCGGCACCTCGGACATGAGCGGTGCTCCGGGCTCACAGCGTTTGGCAGTGGCTGCACCCTCGTGCAACTTCCAAGGACCGTACTACAGCGCTGGTGCGTGGGTCTCACCTCTTTGGAGTTGTCTCGTTCCCTCGCCAATACTGGATGATTACACAGAAGCTCCCAGGCCCCCAGAAACTCCAGACTGGCCACGACAGTAGTCGCGTCTCTGTCTCTTTCCAGAACGGAAAATGTGCTTTATGAAGGTGTTGTCCCTGAAGTCACTCGAGGCAGGTAGTGAGGCAGGTCTTCATTATACCTCAAAGGTCAGAAAGCAAAGTCACGTCAGGGCACGTCCACTGCCCTCTGCATGACATTATTTAAGAGATTTTACATGGTCTTACAAGGATGCATCAAAGACCTAACACCCCACCATCCCACTGAGGTCACACACCTGCTCTGCTTGCACTTCTAAAGTCACCACTACAGCAGTGCCCAGTCTGGAAGCATGGGCACCACTAATGCAGGCCTAAGGGGATCTCTGGGGGATTCTGTCTGGATCTTCCCAGGAAGCTGACCCACAAAAGGCTCTGCTCTTAGAGGCTGGTCTGTTGATATGGGGTCATTGCCTGGTAAAATTATTTTTCTTTCTACTTACCCAGTTCCACCCTTGAACACCCCAGGACAGACACTACAGTGCCGCTAGTTCACTGACTCGCATGTGCACAGCTCATGCTGCTGTTTTTCCACACCAATGAGTTTCCTGTTGTTCAGCATTTGCTGCTATCTCATCCCACTGTGAGACATCAAGAAATGAGAACACAAAACTAACAAGAGACACATTCTCTAACAATTAAAAAGCACCTCTATTTCAGAGGCACAATATCCACTCAAAGGAGAACATTCCTGGTTTTGAAATGTTTTTTTTTTCTGTCATCTCACTGTGTTTTATCAATAGAGTATTTTGCTCCCACATGTTTTGACTGTACTCCACATCTCTCCTTGTCTCCATACCAAGGTCAGGCCTCTGCCAGTCCAGCCACACCAGTGACTACAGAGCCTCTGTAGTAGACTGCTCACCAAGCTGGACCAGGATGTGGCCAGGGGGTCTGGCATACATTCTGTTGCATAAGTGGGAAAAGATCCAGCAGCCAAAAGAAATGGCATCCAAAACTCACCTGCTTGTTGTCCTGCTTTTCCTAAAGCCTTCTGTGTATAATATGGAGTCAGAATTCTTTGTCACGGAGTTTCTTGTAAACAATAGCCAATGTTTATTTAACCGTCTTTTCTGTTTTTCATTCCTTTTACAATAAGAGAAAATTTGATGAGCATCCTTTTCCTCCAGTGGGATTGAGGAGGAAGTGACATGTCCTCCAATCCCTTGTGGAATTAAAAACCCTATAAAGTATGATAAATGTAAATAAAGCTTCTCTTTTTTCCTCTTTCTGCTGAACCTAGCAGGTGTGACAGTTTCCTTTATTGTGTCCTTTACCAACACACCTGCTCACCAGCAGAGTCATTCCACTGACAGTCTTGTCAAGAAGGTGAATTTTATCAGCGTTGGCACTGCCTGGGCTGAAGTTGTCTGGCGTGCAAAGATTTCAGGGAAGAACCGCGTACCTTCCCACCTACCAGAGCACTGGAGGAGAGATAGTGTGGGTAAAAAGACAAAAGAAGGAATCCCAAATAAGTATCCATTCAGGGAGTGTAAAACAAGGAGATCTATTTCTTCAGAGCAGATGAATCTTTCAATAAACTGAGCGTTATGAATTTAGTTTTGGAGGGAGTTGGAGACAGACACCCAATTTGGGCAAAATACAAGTTTTGGAATCAAATAGCTAGCATCTATTTGAAGTGATGTACACTGGAGAGTATGGGCTGCCAGGAGACACACAGATGTTCTAGATGAGGGTTTTTGATTTATCCAGGATGTGTTTGAGGCAAGTGAGAGCAGTTCCTGCAAAATCACTGACTGTGCTTGCATCTAAAAAGACGCATGCACATACATACACATGTACATGAACCTCATTCCAAAGCTGAATTTCCATTAACAAGGTTTTCTATGTAAATCAGAGCACTCAAGCTTGTGAACATCCTGATAAAGTCCTGCCTCTTGAGCTCTACAATGAGATGGAGAAGCAGCTTCCCTGCTGCTGGGGGATTTCTTCACTGGGCAGATCTGCTGAGGGAAAGGGTGCTTTGCATGACACATGTCCCCACAGAAAATATCATACACTTTCATGTGCTAAGTGAAGTCATAATCCCATTTAACTTTACAAAATCTGCAGACCACTTAGTCTTTAATCAACCTGCAAAGCCTACAGGAACTTTTCTTGCCCTTTTCATAGTCTTAAAGATTTTGGGATAGTCTTCAAAGGTCTCCCTGCAGCCCCAGGTATTTTCACTGATTTTAGCAATGTGCTTAGATAGATTTTTCCCTTTCTGGCAAAATTAGCCAGCCATGCATGTACAGAAAATTCTTCCGTAGCTGCACACTTCACAAGCTTATAGAAATAATCCACTGCACATGCTCAACCACAGTTCTCAAAGGTTTATAACTCAGTCAAATCAAACCTAATTTCTTCTCAAACAAGCAAATACATGCCCACTTCAAGGAAGGTTATTTCCATGTCAGAGTTCATTTTTCAGCCTTCTGCTGATAAAGTTACAGAAATGCTCAAAAAAGGTTGTAAGAGTCTATTTAGATCAAGAAATGCCTTTTCCCCCACTCTCCTGATATTCTGAACTGGCTGAACCAGTTTTGTTCAAGTCTTTCCAAAATATTCACATTTGGACGAAGTCCCAATCCGGCAGATTTCATCCTGAATCATTTATATTTCAGAGATCACAGAAAACACAGAGGTTTAGAATGGAAAATGTTACGTTGATTTAACTCTAGGAAAAGATGCCTGTTCTATTACAATGCATTTGCCTACAAATACCTCTTTACCTCAAAAGTCCTGACATGTTTAGTCAGCAAAGGAAAACTGGGGGGAAAAAAATGCACTTCAATTAAAGGAAGGAATTAAAGAAAAATGTAAGGTATTTTTAAATTATTTTTCCAGTGCATTTCAAAAGAAAATATTACCATATTTTAAAAGCAGCATTGCTAGAATGATTCACAGAATACAAATGCTTCTGTATCAAGCACAGCCCTTTAAACAAAAGAGAGATCAAGCATGTGAGAGTACAAATAGGAGTCAAATTTGCAGAAGGAATCATCAAAACTTTGCCTTTGATCTGCAATGCAGACACCTAGATTTGAGGGACAAAATTCTGATCTAGTTAGCTAGGATGTAAACCAGAGGGAACTTCACTGAACTCATATGAGAGAAGATACAAAATCAGCCACAGCCATGACCAGAGTAATTCAGACAACACAAAAGTCGCTCATCCTTTTCTGGAGTTATATCATCTACTCAAAGCTGAACAAATCCTTCAGCAGTGTGAATGGAATGCAGTCCTCACCTTCAGGAATAAATGAGTCAATCTCTTACTCATGCAAACAATCTTGTCCTTGCAAAGACAAAAAGGGGGATTTTCAGACCAGGTCTAAAACACAGGATATAGGTTTTTAAAACTTTAAAAGGCAAAAATATAACTGATCAAGATGTCTCAACCTCTTTGATACATGGAAGCTAAAATGTAGCTGATCCAGTTCATATTACATTCTTTCAAACCTATGCAGTTATGTCACAAAGTAAATCATTTCTCCTCTCTCCTGAGAAAGGTTACTTATTAGCCTAATGTAGGGTGTTTTATAACACAGAAATCACACATTAACATGAAATTTAAAATACATCTGCAGAAGATATAGGTCTGCTAATGTCTTGAAAGCTTGACTCAGCCCAAGCCCAGTTTGTGTTTGTAGTGCTAGAATTCTGTTTGTAGTGAAAGATCCTGATCCTGAAAACGTTTATGCAAATGTTTAACTTCATTCAGCGCGTATTCCCATTGGAGTCAGTTGGACTACTCAGACGTTTAAAATTATATGCTTATGGCTGAGTACTTGCAGGATTAAAGGTTAAGTGCAGCTAGCAGGTCTGAAAATCTATGTGGGTGTTTTGCAATTCCTCACTGCACAGTGGTAACAATGAGAAACAGACTACCTCCTCAGCTAAAGACTTGGGAGTCAACATGTCCTTTCCCATCTGTTTAGATGCCAAGAACTATGTTTGTTTAATTTTTCAGCAGAGTTTCTGATGCTACCCAGAGTAGGCAGACATGCTGGCAATAGCATTCAAAAGCGGCTCACTTCCAGAAAATCTTGTTACCCTCCAAAATGTTTTTTGAACTGTTAAAACCCCAAGAAGCAAATATTGTACACGCACATTTTACCTTGAAAACAAGTGTGTCGCTGTGCCTGACCACAGGGTTTGTCATACAAGGTCCAAATATGTTCAGGCATTGCAGAATTAAAGCTCTCTCATCCTAGACTTTGAATTTGAGAAGGTAGTCTCTTCTCTTTTAAAGCATAAAATAATGGCTACTTCCTCTGATAGCAGTGCTTTTATGCTGTTTCCACATTAGAGATTGATCAACACATTACATCATGCAATACAGATATTGTAAACACTGCACTTTCTCACACGAATTGGAAGAACCAGCTTAAGCCTTCGTGCTTCCAAGGAGAATTATCCAAATCTGGAAGCCTTTCCTCTCTATAAAATAAAGTTTAAGGTTCAACATTCCTTGGAGTCACTTAGCTCTACAAAGAGAGGAAACAGATTCTTTTCCTATGGCTGGTGAAGACAAAGAAAGAACAACTCAGCCTTTGCTAGGCCTCCTGCTAAAGATGGCAGAAGCCAGTACAAACTGCAGTCCCATTGCCAGCTATTCCTCCTGAGCCACTTTGCATGTTGGACTGAACTTCACCAGCACAAAACAAACCTCTTGCAGCATTCTGTGGGCTGCTGATCAGATATCAAAATGTGATATGGCTCAGAAGTCTCTCTCATAGGAGAGTGATGATAGATGATAGAGAGAATCAGCCATGGAGAGAGACTTGCTGAAACAACAACCTCACCTTTGATTGAAGTAACTTGACACCCCTTCATCGCAATTATCTGAATTCCGAAGGTCATGGCTGCCAGAAGTAGTAAAGACTGATGATCTATGGTCTGAGACAAAGCAGGAAATTCCATCCTTTCCTCTCGAGCAACACTACATAGCAGTGGTGTGCAGCTGTAGTGCTGTAAGTCATTTGAGGCTAGGGGTAAATACTGTGTGCTAATGCGTAATACAAAAGTCTATTTTTGAGCAACAAAGACAAATGTGAACCCATCAGGCAGTGGTGCTGTAATCTCAACTGGTACTTTGTCCATTCAAATTTATAATCCAGAGCAGTAAGGCTACAGCCTAGAAATTTGAGACTATCTATCTATAGTATAAGTTTGCTACAGCAAAGCATAGAAAATGCAGTTAAGTTACCCTACAATCAGATTCGTGGAGAACAAGAAAAAGGTCTTCCTGAGTCAAAGTGTTCTACCAGAAACAGGTTTTTCTTGCATCTTTACATAAAGATTGTCTTAGCTAGTTGCACCATCATCAGCTCACCACGGGGAATGTCATAGAAAAAGGGAAAAAGAAAGAAAAAAACATAAAGAAGACTGAAGGGGGCATGGTAAGAGGGGAGGTGAGAGTACAAGGAAGGAACATAAGCTTTTGTCTTCCAAAGTTGCTGCACCATCTGCAGTGTCTGAACTGAAAAGATTGATAAGTGGTACAGATCGTCAGCTACCTGGGATGTCAGACCCAGATGGCAGGGAGAACCCGATGCTTAGTGAGTGCTCAGTCTAGGTATCATAAATGTTTCTCTTCAGTGACTGTGTATTATTCAGAAGGGCAGGGAGAAAATCTTTTCTTGCTATACAGTATTTTAGTTTCAGCTGGATAGTGGAAAGCATCTCCTTCTTCTCCACTTCCATTATAGCAGGAGTTAAAGAATGTGTTTTCAGTCTGAGACGTGGCAAGCAGGTCTCCAGCTCTCTAGAGAAACATTCTAATCACTGACAATGGCAAGTCACATCAGAAATGCCATCGTGAACAGGCTGAATATAGCTCAGATGTCTTTGATTAATTTTTTTAAATATAATTTTCCATCTTCATACATTGCCTCCCACTCAGGTTTGTGTCGTGGAGCTCATGCCTCAAAAGTGTGTGTGCTGCCTATAGCAACCTATTCCCACTGGACACAGTGCAATCTGACAGTCAGCAGCGCTGTACATCCCCAAAGACTCCTCTACACCAGGTGAAGGACACCACTGCCCCCACACCTACCTTAGCACCACGTCTGCTTTTTGCATTACAACAATGGCTAAACAAATAAACCCCAGTAATGTATTTTTATCAATGCTCTATATTGTACTCCTGGATATTGCTCAAGAATATTTTGCACTGTGCAATTAAAAGTAGTATTTTCACACAGCACATAATCTCAATAAATACATTAGTTTTTCATGTCCCTTTTGCATATCCGCCAATTTGCAAAATTTTGTGTTTGGATCCCACAATCATTATAACAAGTTACACAGGTCATCTCTATCACACTCAAGAGCATATTTCATATAAGAGGGAAAAGAGACGTTTGTTTCAGTTCACATACTCTCTAGAAGTCGTATATTGATTTCTAAGAAGTTTAATCTTTCAGTACTTTGGAACAGACAGTAAATAGGCTCACTTACCACAAGAGATGGAAATTGACCCCATTTGTAACTTTCACGATCAGTTTGGATTCAAACCTTTACCATCATCTGTTAAAACCATGAAAGACATTGTTTCTGAAAACAGGACCAAAACCAACAAACCTGGACAAATTAGTTTTACACTCTTCCAACAGAAGCAGCCAGATCCACCCCCTGCATAATACAACTGAACCACAATGAACTTGGCCCCAGTGCCTATCACACAAAATAATTTGAAAGAGAAACTGAGATTTCCCTGCAGAGACTATGTATTTTCCATCCCCTTTGTTCTTTCAAGAGTTTCAAGTAGAGGAGAAACTGTTTTCTTCTAAGGAGTCAAACATCAAATAAAAGAACTTTCTGTCCTTGTACTGTAAGCTGAAGGTCTGTGACTTTTTGCACTGAGATTAATATCCCTTTCCTTTTCACATTCTACCAGGAAATTGCTCACTGTTTTCTCTAGCTTTCAAAACTATATCTCAACTAAGAGACATGCACCTTGGGGAGAGGTGGTCAAATAATTATTTTACTTTTACTTGTAAATTAGATCTTTCCAGCACACAGGGGTGTAAATCAGGCTTTCCCTATGGAAATAACATTTTTTTGCCTCAGGAATTCACCGTAAGTTCAAGACAGCAATACTTTGTTCAGTTGTAATCTCACACACACTGGTGTAAATTCGGAGTGACTCTGTAGAAGGCCATGTCATCAAAAAAGGTTAAACTGATGTAACTTGAGAGAAAGAATCAGGTTTCCCATAGAGCTCCTTCTCTTACCAAAAGGTGGTAATATACCGTGGAGAAAAGAAAAGCACTTCCAGAGTACTGCCCTTCAGCATATGTGTCTCACCAAACACTCCTAAAATGCATCACTACTGGAGACATAGGACAGGAAAATGCTCATGGGCCACTGTCCCAAAGGCTTGTGTGCAGAACTGAGGGGATGGCAGGGGAGACAAGGGTAAAGAAGGCATAGAAAGAGGAAGAGGGAGAGGGAAGAGAGGGAAAGGGAAAGGGAAAGAGAGAAGAAGAGGGGAAAGAGCCGAGAATTGAAAAAAAGAAGACATGCCCTCTGCTTGGTGATGTATGGGGATATACTGCTTGTGTCAGGAAGCCCAGCAATAGGGACCTGAAGCTTTTGCACTGTAGCCTCTCACACATCACTTGTTAAGGAGAGAAACCTCACACGTTTTAGGAAATGCTTCCCGCTGTGATTCTGGAAATAGAAAACTTTGTAATGCTGGACAAGAAAAACACTGTTTCTGGTATCCTATCTTTGCAAGCAGCACTTCTACCATATACATATTTTTCTTTTGTACTGTCTGAGTCATCCCCTCTAGATGGATGTCCCAGGACAATATTACGGGAACAAATATCCTTGACTGTGCTGCCCAGTATAAAACATTTACCAGCTATTCTCTGTGTGTCCTTGTTACAGAGGAGCTCACTAAGTACTTGCCTAGGGACACAGATGTACCTGCAGAGGTACAGTGTGACAGTGGCGAGACAAATGTGCATATGCTGTACTGACCTTGGCAGAGCACCAGCAGAAATCCTAGCAGTCCACCAGCAGGATCCTCCCTTTAACCCGTGCAGCCCCTGCCAAGCCTGGCAGTGCCTCACCTAAACCATTATTTGTCTGAGCCATCTGCCCTTTCAGGATCACGTTACGTGTGGTGGAACAGCTGAGGCCCAGAGTTCTTGCTCAGGAGAGTGCAAGGCGGATGGTGGCTCGACGCTACAGGCAGCAGTACAGCGAAAGGCAAGGATCCCACCAGGAAAAGGGCCACGGCACTACACGTTAGCCATGCACACACCTACACACTGCAGGGAAATCCAGTATTTAGGAAATATCTCCCTGTGCTCCCACACTTCCCCAGGACTCTGTCCAGACCCTGGTACAGAATTTCAGCCAGAACAAAAGCATAACCTGAGTGCTTGAGTGTTATGGTTTTCCCTGCTTTCTGATGGGACCCTGCCAGAGGCTGAATGCCATGGGAAACCTCACCTGCTGCAGGACCACTGTTAGCTTGTATCTTTCTCTTTCCTAGTCCTACTTCAGTTTTTTGGTTTCACTGATTTTGTCTTTCTTCCTGCCAGGCAGTCTTCTTTTAAATTCCATAAAGGGCAGTGCATTTTCTTGCTTTAATTAATTGCATATTTTCTGTCATGTGAGTAAATAATAATTAACCTGGCAGCTGGAGGTACCCTGGGTTAGATCATGATGCTCTGTGATGGCTTTCCACAATGTTTCCTTGCTGTCAATGCTGCTTTCTTGGCTACGTTATCTCCAGGCATACCATGTGCTTGAGTAACAATAACAAACAGGAAAAATGAAGCTGTTCATAAGATTATTATTTTAGTTAGATTTTCTGTTCTAAAAGCCAAAAAAACATCGGCAGGCCTAATACACTCGGGACAGATGGGTTCTTTGGGTTTTTTTTCTCTCTAGTCACTGAAACATTGAGCTGTTATACAGCTATATCAAAGAATTTGATAGGACACCAAACAAGTTCAGGATCCCACTGGTGCTTCAGCTGCTGCATCTGATCAGCCATGGGCTCATATCATCACTCATGGAGCGAGAAAGAGAGAGAGAGGAAAAATGGATAGTTTGTGTTTGAAGGACCTGAACAAATTTGGATCTCAAGTGCTTGTCAGGGTTCCTCTGCATATGTCATTCTATTAGTTCTTGAAAAATTGTACTGTGTCACTGCACAGGAAAAAGACTTGAAAGAAAGGGCATCCAAGAGCCAGGAGATGTCCTGACAGGATTCCCACACCCCACCCCCAAAGAGAAGGAAGCAGGGTCCTAGTGGAAACATGAGGCAGTAGCTAATACATGCTGAGAGGAGTCTATGTGCTTCTGACATTCTAAGAAATGCAGAACCAAAGGGCTTGCACCTGCAAATACAACAGATGTCTGAATTTACCAGGTGGAGAAGTTTCACTTTCCAAGAAGAATAAAGTTTTTAGAGAGGAACTGCTTCAATGTAGGAAACCCTGCTAGAGCTGTGCTTTTATTCTGCATGCCCCATGGCAAGTGACATTACTTAGAGCTGAGAAAAGTTTGAATAAATAAATCAGATGAGCCAAGAAGTCTTTTCAGTATGTAATCAGTTACTCCCTTTCCATGCAAGTCTCTCTGCCAAGGTTTTCCTCTGCTTCCTTGAGAGAAGCCCAGAAGCATTCAGACTGGTCTTGCCACAAGCAGGGTCTTCATGTGTCTGCTGGGAGAACTGGCAGCCTCAGGCAACTGGGAACAGCTCACACAGAGCTCCCAGTTGCCACCAGAGAAAATTGGCTGCTCAGTCCCTCCCAGTGCTGTTCAATAGCTGTCTGTGAAATGGTCTGGTCTCAGCCCACTCAGCGTGGATCAGAGTCCACAGCACAGCTTAGGATCCACATTTGCACTTGTAACAGGTACCTGTGTGGTGGGACTACACTGCTCTTAGCCCTACTGGGCTGAGATACAAACCAGTGAGGAAGCCTTAGTAAGGCCAGCACTGATCCTGTTCCTGCTCTATGGAAAAGAAAGGGAACATCAGTACAGAGGGTGGTGGCCCAGCACCATTCAGAACCACGAAATTCGCTAGAACCAACCAACCAAAGGGAACAGATACAACTGGAAATTACTGTATTTTCAGTTCATTATTACATGTAGACCTTCAGGCGTGAAAACAACCCTACAGAGAAAAAAAAATCCCAAACACTTCAAGTGAAGGCAGGATGAATACCTTCTGGAAGCAAAAAGATGTATTTTGTCAATTGATTACAGAGATGGGAAAATCATACAAGCAGTGGCAAGGTTGACAGCAGTTTGGGAGAACTGGAAGCATCCCAAAGGCTAAGGAAAGTTTCCTCTTCATCCAGTACTTCTTGACATTTTCTCAGAGACCAAGTTCACAAACTGTGCATTTCTGAGTTCAGACAAAACCTTCCAAGCTTGTCAAGAGTATAGATGCTGCAGTGGCCAACCCAGAGGTATAAGACTTCTACAGGTGCTGCCATTTCTTTTCTTCTTTCTTTTTTTTCCCCTAGAGATGGTTCCTGTAACATCTTGACTCCTGAACAAGATGAATTCTGTCACGGTGCCAGTTCTTAGCACTAGGCAATGGAGGGCAAAGATGAGGCTTCAGACATGTCCCACTTATATGTCAAAATACTGCAACACTGACAAGTATTTTAGTGCCTTACATTCCCTGAATACTAAATTTCTTCCTGGTACTATCTTGTACCATACAATATGGGTCTTTTTATACTTTAGTTTGCCAGCATCTTTTTTCATTTGCAGTTAGGCTGGTAGAGGAAAAAAGCCCCTCACAAAAATTAGGATTGTATTTTCCCAATCCTTACTCAAATGTGTAGTACATGTAAAGTAGTCACACAAACTGGGATTAGAAATCCTAGAGCTAAGATATATTCCCACCTTTTTCATCCTGAAATGTTCTTCATCAGAGTTTAGCTCACTACGTATCTTTGCAA
Source organism: Platysteira castanea (assembly GCA_013397175.1). Taxonomy (NCBI): domain Eukaryota; kingdom Metazoa; phylum Chordata; class Aves; order Passeriformes; genus Platysteira; species Platysteira castanea. Next base: position 1,685,320 of record VYXC01009560.1, read on the forward strand.
GGTTTTAAAAGACTATTTTATTACCTAGCTCAGTATCTTCTTGCCATTCTCAGAGATGGTGGAGTGGAGAGTGCATTTATAAAATTTGCTGACGACACCAAGGTGGGAGTGGATGGAAGTAATTCAGAAGATGGGATCAGAATACAAAATTATCTCAATCTGTTGGAGAAATAGTCTAAAACTATCAAGACAGAATGTAGTAACAATGCATAAGAAGCACTACATGATCAAATGCACAAATACAAAATGAGAATCATAAAAGAGTTGGAGGAGCTGGGAAAAAAAGGATGTGAGAACTAGAGTATGACTCAAAAGCAAATACGAGAAAAGCAGTTAAATCTCCTGAAAGACAAACCTCATATGAGATGCATTATTACAGGAGTGTCAAATGCAACAGGGAATTATTCAGCTCTTCAGTGCACTGGTGAAGAGCCAGCTAGTGTGTTGGATCTAGCTCTGGGTGACCCTTTTTTAAAAAGCAATAAAAATATAATGCATTTAGAGAACACGGCCTATCAGAAACAGCTTGTATAATTAGATTGGTCACTCTAGAAGCTTAACAGGGAGACTTGATAATAGTTTTCCAGTATATGAAAGACTGTCTAAGAAAGGACAACAATAACTTAATTCCTTTGCTCAGTTTTCAGGAAAGAGTCCACTGGATCTGGCAGAATGGCCATTAGGTGTTGAAGGAAAATCCAAAGCTAGCTAATAATTCCCAGGAACACTTGGGACTCTGCTCATAGGAAAGTTTAGGAAGAGATCTGACAGTGCTACAGGTATATTTGATCCCATTTGGAGCAGGGAAGTTCTCTCAGTCATTTCACACAGCTTATCAGCATTCTCAATCCTGTTTTATCAACAGATCCATCCAGTTCCTTTTTGTTTGCAACAGCACAGAGTTGAAGCTGAGCTGCAGGTGCTTTTCAGACATTTCAACATTTTGGCAGTTACAAATTCAGGATCAGACACCTTTCCTTTCTCATGCTTTTCTTGGAAAAGCAGGGATCATTGCCATCATCCAACTCTCATCGCTGCTTTCACACGTGGATTTTCCAGTCGTGGGAGTCCTGAGGAACTTAAATTCCCTTTTCTCTCCCTCATGAAATGTGCATGTTCACATGTTATATGGCATGAGTACACGCCAGTGGTCACATATACCCCCCTTTCAAGTCACTCCAGGATCTTGTTCTGATGTTGGACTATACCCATAATATTTTCTAGATCACGCTGAATCTTTGTCCTCATTGTAGTCGAAGGCAGAGAAAGTTTATTCAGGCTTCAGCTATCCGTGAAGACCCTTAGAATTCAATCTCTACTGCAGGATCAACCCTGCTACGTGCAAAGCTTGAGCTGTGGAATGCTGGAACCCCTCCAGCCTGAACCACGGGCTGCTGTGCAGGTGCTGTGTGAGCTGCTGCAAGTCCTGCATCCCTGCCCACCAGGGCCCAGAAAATGAGGCATCCACAGCACTGTTCTAGTTTACCCCTTGCAGGTTAAGGAACAGGGAGTGCCTGTGCAGCAAGCAGATGACATCACCTCAACTACTCCCTGTCTTGGTGCTGAGGAGCAGTGTGAGCTATGTTTGTCTTGGTCTCTGCCCTCTTGTGTGCTGCAGACAGCGGTGTGGTATCAACAAGTGTGAGACAACATCAAATTACAAGATGCAGTTTGTCTGCGGGAGAATCGAGCACCACACAAGCTGATTTGCCTTGTTTCACTGTGGCTCTTATTTGTTCACAGCCCAAAACCCCCCACAATGCAATCAGCTGAATGGCAACCTCAGGCAATTGCACCTTTTTATGCTTTCCAGGAAGAGAATTACTTGCTTTACATAAAAGCTTCTACATTTTGCTTTACTACCTCTCCACACAGGTTTGGTTGTCTGTTGGAGCAGGGGAGGATATTTTCCAATCATTATGAAAACACTGCATGGTGATGCAAGGAAGATCTCCAGTCTGATGAAGTGCCTTTATTTTCAGAATACTATTTTTTTTCAAAAAAGATTTTAAGTCAGAATAAAGGAAAGCTCCTGGTGGAATTCTAACTTGCTCCTGTTGGGCTTCTGATAATCACTGTGCACCAAAAAAGTTCACTGCATGGATGCACTTAGGTGACTCCTAGCCACCACAGAAAATCTCAAGAAAACATCTGATCAGGTAGATTCACACCTCCACCCAAACACAGAGGCTTGTTTGCACACAATTCAGCCACCACCAAACCTACCCAGCACTCCTGCCTCTCAGCAGTCATGCTCTGCAGAAATTGAAAAATTAAAATTTGTTGCCATAACATTCTCGCATCAGCCTTTCCACAGTAGCATTGATTTTTCCTTTTTTCTCTTGCACATTCTCAGCCATCCAATTCTCCATCTACCTCACTCTCTTGCCAGATTCTCAGCCCTTTGGTCTCATAGACAAGCCCTTTGCCCTGCAGAGTAACCCTCTGAGTTCACTGGTTTAATCACACTGAGCTGCAGATGTTGTGTGTAAGGACAGTAAAGTCTGGTTCTGCTTGCTTTTTACTTCCTTTCACAGCCTGTGTTTTCCTATCGCTAACTTCAAAGTGTTATTTTTAACATTTTTTTACGTCTTTCAGCATCTTCCCTTTTCTCCTTACTTTCACAGATCTTAATGTTTCTATTTCCTTTCTTCCTGTTCCACAATTCCCTCTCCCAACTTCCTCTAAGAAAAATGAACACATGGTAAAATAATCTGTTTTTCTCATTGCTTCTCCTTTCCTTCTCTTCAAGTCCTTTCTCTAGTTCTATCCCATCTTCCACTTACTTTCCTTATGAGGACATGTTTCCTCAATTATTTATGGATTTATTTACTTATATATTTATTGCTTTTGGCTATTGTCCTTACGGAAGCCCTCACATTTTTCACATTTCCATCAGCTCCTGGTTTTGACTCATGTTCCCCGGAGGTGGGGTAAGTTTCTGTTCTCTATCCCTCCAGCTATGAGTACACTACGAGCCAGAGTACAATTACAGCTGAACGAACACCTAGTTTTACAATAGCTCAGTATGAAAAACAGTAGGACTATAGCTACGCAGAGTTTAGCGTGGACTGCAAAGTCTGTCCAGGATCTCAATAAATACGTGGAGCCTTAGCTGTGGCTCTGCTCATTGCTGTGACAAAAATACAAGGCCCAAGAGAGGTGTAAGCTCATTCTTGCATAGCAAAGCAGCTGTAAGAGGTGCAGCAGGGAGCTTGTAACCTCCACAAGCAGGGTATGACAGCCTTTAGCAACCTGTACACTACCCCATCCCGTGCTGCAGAATGCTCTGAGTAATGCAGAAACTCTGCTGGGGTTCGAAGGGGGGTGTTCCCAGGGCTTTTCCAGGAAACATGGTCCTGTCTAGAAATGGCAGTGAAGAGAACCGTGCCCCCTTTCCTTACGTACTCCTTCTTCACAGCTTATGATACCTCAGCACATCTCTGCCCAGAGTTTGCCAAATGCCCAGGAATATAGCATTTCTGCTGCTCCCCGCAGAGCTCACAATCAAATTTTCTCCACAAGGAAATGGCCTTCCCCCAGACAAGTGGAACTTTTTGTAGCCCCTTGGTGAGCAACATTTAGGAGTCCAAGCAGGGAGGAAGATAATGGAGGTTAACTTTTTGGCTGTGCAGCACCTCACATCACGAAGTGCCCTGATTGTGTGCTATTCATGTCCAGGAGAATTTTGCTTTTGTGTTCAAGGGAATAAGAGAAGCCTTGTGATGTTTGCTTCCACTAAGATACAGTACTTTTTCTGCATACAAGAAGTGGTATAAAAAAAAGGAGAGAAACACAATAAAAGGAAAAGCAGACTGGTGTGCTTTAGGAATGAGTTACTCTAATTCCCACTGCAGCTGATTTAAGTCCCAGTTTCTCAGCAAGGCTGGTTCCCCCAAAGTGTTCGAGTGTAGAGTTAGCAAATGAAATGAGCTTGGTACATAAAGCACCCGTGTGAATGCCTTTGATGGTAAGCCCCAAGGATAAGGGAGTGAGGGCCAGACTCGCCAGAGCACAACATGCCAGTTTAACTTGGCTGGGAGTCAGGCTCTGCATGCTTTTCTTACACAGTGTACAAACCCAAGCTCTTTGGCAATGCTCAATAAATAAATAGTGATAACAAAATCTGCAGCACAACCAAGAGGATACCCGGAAATTACTTGTGCATGGAACTCCCTTGGATATGGCACGTCGTCTTCAGCACAGGGAAATATACTTCCATTGTGAGCTCAGAGTGCAGTAACTGTTATTTTCACCTGTTATTCCAGTGTGATAAAAGGAATAATCTGTGGCTGTGATAGGTCAAATAGTATATAAATTACCAGTCAGACTATATTTAGGCCCATAAACCAGAAGGATGGTGTTCTGGGAACAATGAAGTGTTAACTATACCTGATTTTTTTTTCTTAATGTACAGTCCAACCTTTGCATCTTGATGACTTGCCAGACTTGTCTGTGATACATCACTTGTTTTTTGTGAGAGAGGTCTGAGGGAAGTAAAAACGCTGGATGAGTGCAGAAGGCACAAAAGTGTGTGTTGATGGAACAACATCTATCTCAGAAATTGTCCTTTCTTCTCATGTTGTTCAAAAGGGAACAACTGCAGCAAAAAAAAGAATATTTTAGTTGCTGGGTAGTGACATGCAAAATTTTTCTGTGGGTCTGTACTATTCTTTTGAGAATGACTGCAGGGTACAAAAGAGTAAACTGCAGCAATAAAATGGTGTGCAATGGCCAACAGGTAAATAATTCAGCGTTGTGGACAAGCAGATGAACACCAGCTGTTTCAAGCTGGTATTAAATGCATCTCAAATTGCAGTTCAGTGTTTTGGATTGGAAGCTACTTGCTGTCAGTTGGCATCCCAGCTATTCCCATTCAGGCATTTCAGGCAAACATTCAAGAGCTGCTGCCTGGCCTAGTGCTACCAGAAGCATTGCTGACTGGGGCAAGGAACAGGCCATCCCTCCAGATCAGCTTTGGGTCCCAAGCTGTGACCAGAGCAGCACCAACCACGAGACATCCCCACAAATCCGCCCAGGCAGATGAGCTCTGCCCTGAGCCAGCAGGTCCCCTGGTACACGCCTTGAAGCGTGGTACTGATGGCTTGTAATTGTAATGAGCTCAAGCTTGCCCCTGCCATAGATAAGGGCGATTTCACACAGAATTCAGTGAGAAGCAGGATGACACCACAGGATCATGGCATCCCTGCTGTGATGATAAGAAAATATTGTGTGATTGTTACTGATACTATAGCTAGATGAGAATCATGCTGTCATACAAACACCAAGGGAAAAAGTCTCTAAACCAAATACATTTAAATCATATTTCAGGCATATCATCAAGAGCAAGAAGAAGACCCATAAGGAAGAAATTGAGAAATGAAGAGAAGGATTAGAAATTATAAGATGCTTGTGTTCTGGGCACAAGTAGCACAGTTATGCTCTTTAGAAGATACAATTAGGAAATACTGAAACCATGTGATTAACGTCTAATAAATATTTACTTAAAATAGTTGTACAGTACTTCACAAACAACGTGAGATTTGCGAAAGACAAAATGTTATTTTTATGAATGAGTTACTGAAGTTTATTTTGGATACAGCAGAAGAGCAAGAAGAAAGTGCAAAAACCATCCCAAGACAGAAAATCACTCGTTATCCATTCTTGTCTTCTATCACTCCATAGAGAGGAATATTTATCCCCTGCTGATCTTCTTCAGATGTCTTTTCACCTATTCATCCTGCTTACATAAAAGCCACAGGTTACAATATATTGATGGGTCTGGTCCAAATGATGCGTGTCTCAAAAATTGAGCTTCCACATCAGCGATAAAAACAGCCTCTCAGCCAAAGTCTGGCAGAGGGAAAAAACCTGGGATCTTCTGTATAAAATTTTTTTCTTTCCAAAAATCCAGGCACCAGTGGCGAAGGTGTCTTATATAACCCCCTCCTCAGAGGTGAGCCCTTCTATTTCTGGGATTTGCCATGACTGGAAAACAGGGCATACCTGATATGTGTCATGGACACATCCTTCCAGTCCAGGAAGACTGTGTTGCAGAAACACAGTACTGAAAGAAAGTTGGATCTGGGGTTTGTGGTACTTGGATTTTCAGTGTGGTGTGCATTTTGAGGAAGGAGAAAATGAAAAACAGCTCCAGGTTTAGATAAAATGGACTGGAAAAAAATAGAGGTTTTGTGAAATGAATAACAGCCCCTCTACAATTAATTTCCTTGAAATATTTTGTTTTATTTGAAATAAAATAGTTTGTTTCCCTCTCAAACCATGTTGCAGAACTAATAATAATAATAATAATAATAATAATAATAATAATAATAACATTTCCAGGATTTTCCTAAACAAAACAAAATATGAATACTACTCCTCAAAGAGCTGCACCTCTTCATATATGCAACTACTCTTATCCTCTGTGCATCACATGGAGGCTTAAAACACATTCTTATGAGGGCTACAGAGATGGCTGCCAAACGCTTCCCTGTTCTGTCCTGTATGAGCAGTTATTGACTTTTCAGGGGGTGGCATTCAAATAACACTCTCAAACAAACATTTAATTCAAAAGTACTTAAAATATGACTCAAGTCCCCTGCTGTGAATGTTCTAGATGTAGTTTCCAGCAGCAAAACTGTCATTGTTTTTACCAGCCTTCTAACAGTGTGCAGTGAAGATTCTTCTGTCTGAATTGGCTGGGTTTGAACCTCATTATTTACAGCACAGCAGTAACAAACATTGTATTCTCATCCTATCGCAAGAAAAAAATGTAAGATTCTCAGTTTTAGAATAGTACCAATATCCATCTACATTTTTTAGGCAAATTTGCAGAGTACTTTCAGAACTGAATCTCAGGTCTTGGTATGCTTCCAGATCACTATGTCTCTCCTGGCATTCACCAAAGTACAGCACTGTACTGACAGTCTGCCATGTCATAGTGGTGAAATACTCTAATACAGAGGTTCAAGTACTGTTTACAAATTGAAATCTGCAAGAAGAAGCAAAAAAAGTAAACTTTCCTTGTTAAACAAGGTCTGATTTTGCTTAAAATTTACTGCAGCTGGAAACAATGTGGGCAGAAGAATGTGGGTTTGTTCATGGTGCTGCCTTCAGCTGGAGGAATGTGCTCCGGGCGTGTGAAGTGATGGAGCTGAGCACAAGCCAACACCAGCACCCGCAGGCTTCTGGCTCTCACTTCCCTACTGAGGCCACCAAATGCTTCTGCTGACATGGACACAGAGGTTTTCACAGGAAAATCTTCACACGGTTTTAGAGAAGTAGGTTACTGCCATGCCTGATGTCTGCCTCCAGTCATCAGTTGCTCCAGATGTCCTTAAATTGGTTATCTCTCCAGCCACCTTAGGCATGGAAGATAGTCATGTTCAGGGCTTGCTGATATGGGGACATCCAGAAGAATTAAATTGATTTATCTTTGGAAGGGGATTAGGTGATGACACATAATCAGCAGCGGATTAAACACTCTCATTCAGAAATAGAGAGCCTCTAATTCAGTTTATCTTAATTCACTCTGGAAGGAAGTTAGGGTTGTGACTGAAACATGGGGAAGACATCCCTGGGCACAGCTGCTGCTATGCTCCCACACCTCTCCCTCAGCCATTCAGCAGGGGCTGCCAGCCCACCCAAAGTGTTGGGAAAGGAGGGGTGGGATAAAGCGAGCCTCCACTCCTTCCTTACCCTCATAGCTCACAGCCCACGTTTCAGGGCACTAGGTCCTAAGTAGGATGACCTGGGGTCTCATCAGTCCCCACAGCACTGTGTACCATGCCCTGGCCTGGCTAATGAGTTCCCAGACCCGTCTTTGGAAATCCCCCTTTCTCCATCCTCTTTAGGTATTTCAAGAACTGAGGTTCTGGCAGGGTCACGTAAGAGCCCAACTGACAGATCAATCTGATGCTGAGAATGAAATACAAAGATTTGGCATAAAGGCTTTTAAAAGTTTGCCAGCAAAAAAAATGATACCAAAACAGGGCAACAAACCCTGCAACCTGTTTAGGTGCCAGCCAGCACTGCTGCAAAGTGGACTCCTTCTGCTCACCTTTAATTGTAGGCATTTCCCAGATGATCAGCATTTGCTGTTAAAACTCAGGGTGTTGTGTGTTATTTACTTCATATTACATATGGAAAAACAAGACAAGTGTAAAGGAGTCAGTCCTCCTCACCAGGTCCTGCTATAGCACATGCATGTCTTTCTCCCAAGTGGAGGCAGCCAAGGATGCAGGAAGGGAAGATATCTCTTGGGACCTAGCCTGGTAGCCATAAGAGTGATACATGAGCATGTATCAAGACCCTTTGCTAAAGCAGTTTCTCTTTCCCATTTGCAATGCCATAATCTGCCATAAGTAACCTCTTTAGCCCAGCTGATGCCAGTGAAGTGTCATGGAGAAAGTGGCTCACAGTCTGGTACATGCTCTCCCACAAACTGCAGTTTGCTTTCATTTAAGGTCACAGTTTGGGCTTGCTTTATCCCAACCAAAAATCAGCTGCTTCACTTTCAGACACCTGCTCACACGCCCAGCATAAGAGCAGCTCCCTCCCCTGACTTGCCCTTTCCAGGTGCTCACAGTGGTGCATTAACGCTGAATAATAGCAACTTTAAAAAAAATTGGAACCTCTTCAGACTTCAATTGACCTTAAGTATAGGTTCTGTTTCTAAAATCCCTTCCTCAGCGAAAGTGGATGTCTTGGAGAATGGGTAATGGAATATGGAGCATTTCTGCCTCACACTGCGCTTGGCAATTACCAGAAATTGTGGTTGTTTGACAGCAACTTCTGTGTGATTGTACACCTCTAGCAGTGATGGTCTTGAGTCCATAACTTCTACTAGCATGCCATTAGTTAACTGGCAATGTTCCTCTCTGTCATGGCATCTCACACAAACAAAGCAGCAGCTGAGTGCAGATCATTATAAGCTTTTACAGTCTCGGAACTCATAGTTTGTTACTAGGCAAGTTTTTATTCCTACAGATACCAGTTAGACTCACGCAGGGAAATACGACCCATAGCCATTTACAGATTATTCCTGTGACATGAATTCTCACATCTGTTAACAGTAAAATTCCTCTCAGAAAGATGGAGCATGAACAGGTGACTTGGGATCATCTGATAGCATTATTTGGAGTGGCCTTCCTGCTTTTATGATATGTAGCTGTCTCTCACCTAAGTGAATGCAACCTTTGTGTAGCTCTACATCACCTATTGCACACAAACACTCTCTCACACACACACACCTCTCACACTCTTCTGTGGCTGAATTCAAGAGCCCCAACACTCAACCTATTTGTTTGATTTGGTAAATCTAAAAAGAATAATTATATGACTGAAGTGCAATAAGACAAATAATCAGGTATCAGCCTATTCAGCAATGATCTACACTCTCTAAATATGTATATAGGATGCTTAGACAGAAAAATGCACACATATATGCATAGAGACAGACAGGAAGATATCGTTTGTGCCCATGTGTATATACACATACTTTCACATATATAGAATATTTCAAAACTAAAACAGAGATTTAGTCACACAGCTCCTTGATGATAACTCATACTGTATGCCTGCCTGCATACCCACATGTGCACACACTGCTGGTACTGTAAAAACCATCTGCGCTTGCACTGTATAGCCATTATAGTCACATTTCCCAAAGATAAAAAATTATTTAAGAATTCATTCTCCTTGCTTGCTTGCTTGTTCTCCTTGCAATCTCAAACCTTTTTAGCAGCTCCAATCTTACCTGGAAATAGCTGCTTTCTTACAGAATCAACAAAAACATGCATTGAGACACAGGAGAAAGCCTCAGTCTGTATTGTGACTGAGGCTTTAACCCACAGAATTTGCAAGAGACAGAAAGTTTAAAAGTCTAGCAATCTGAGGAAAATTTAATGGGAACTTTTATTCAAGCACCAGAACCAAAACAATGGGAAGTCTGATTTCATTGGTTCCAGTGCTCATGGCACTGGTTTGTTTCTGTTGATCTGAAGGAGGATGTTCCTCTATCCATTTCTACACTGGATCTTTGGCAAATACACTCATTCGGTACAATTCTGCTTTGCCCCCTGTTTGTTAAGGTGCTGAATGGCTCACTTGCAGATACATGGTTTCAGATTTTGGGTGAGTGATATATAGCAATGTCAGAAGGAATTAAACCACGACTTAACTGATGGGGGGGGAAAGGTCCAGGTATAACAGTGATCTCTGGGTCTAGCAGCTGCAGAGAAATTAAACATTACAAGAATTTTGAATGTCTGTTTTTCTTGTTCTAGATTCTCAACTTTACCCCCTTCCCAAAAACATAGAGCAGGGTGAAAATGATGCACACCTTAGTAAAATTTGCCCACCAAGAATGGAAAGGGAGATTAAGAGCCCACACAAAATAGTGGGAGAGTCTTAGCTGAATTGTAGATTTGTGTGTCATGGAGGTTGTTCCAGGTGATGATGGGGAGAAGGTGGTTTCATGTTTCCCAAACCTTCTCAGACTTGGTACCAAAATCCAGGCCAAGCTGGGGAAGCACAGTATGAATTGGCTCCTGCACAGCACTTTCCATAGCCCATATTCCTGGAGGCACCGGGGCAGGAGTCCAGGGACTTGAATACAGCAAGGGCCTCTGATTGTGGATCTCTAAATTTGTTTAGAGTTAGACACCAGGACCTCCACAGACCCCTCTTGGTGAAGGAAATCGTGCACTTCCACACCGCGTGAACACACCCATACTGAGGGGTTTGCACGTGATGGCAGGACAGAGCTCATTGGGATTCAAGTCATCTCACTCCCATTAATCATGTTAATAATTCAAAACATATGTTCAGCTTGAAAGCACAGCAGGAGAGTCAGGCAACCCTACACGGAAGTGCGTTGTTATCCAGTTCTAATGATACTCATTAACATACATTTGCCAACCTTGAAGAGAAAATCCTCCCACCAAAACCAGGTACAGTACTTGTTGTCAACTTCATGTGTTCTAACCCGACAAAGCCCTTCCACAGCCACTTGTTTCACCTTAGAAAGTCTTTGTCAGTGAAGTCTGTCCCTTCTCCCACAGTGTAAACATGGTGCTGGTGGTGAGCTCTCCTATGCTGGGTGTGAACTGCTCACACAGAAGAGCATTCAGGCAAGACTATTGACTGCAGGCAGGGCTGGTCTGGCCATGGTCTGAGCCTCCCTCTCCAGCAGCTCTATCACAGGGACAGGCACTACCCACAGCCCTGCCACCACGCTTCAGTCTGACGCTGGGCTGGGGCCCCTGAAGGAAGACCTTCGGATTTCCAATACCATAAATAGCCCAAACAAGCTTAAATATTCACAGACATCGATATTGCCCTCTCAATGCTCCCATTAAAGTGAAGACAATGTTCTCATTATAAACTTGCTTTGGCAGAGCTTGCATGATGGAATCATTAAAATGAATTCCAGGTGAAAATCTGCAACACAAATTCTAACCAGAGCGGTGAATTTCAGAGGAAACCTCACTGCCTGCAGGCAGACAATATTCTTAATTCAAAATCTCTGCCTTTCTCAGCTTCTGAAACTAAAAGGGGGACCTTTTGCTTGGAACAATGCAAAGCTGAGCTCTTCTTGGGCCTGGACACATGATCAAGTTACCATTGCAACTCCAGAAACCACACTAAGTCCATTGTGTGTTTGAGCCCTGAAGGAAGGATGAAGAAAAGAGTAAGTTTGGATACAGGTGGAAGAAAGGATGGATGTTTTTTCTTTTCAGATGCACTTATTCTCCCAGTGTGCATATAAATCACTTCTGCTGCTATTAGTAACAGCAAAAAAATAAGCCGATTTGGAAACGACTTTTGCAATCCTGTAACAGGAAGGCAGGAGAGAGGGGAAGAAAAGGGAAGAAAAAAATTTTAAAAGCAAATCTTGTTTAAATATTAATAATACGGTTTACACAGACTTCAAAATCCTGACAAACACTCTGGTTTAGATTGCACAGTTAGTTCTCATCATCCATTTTCTCCTCCTACACCCTTTCTCCACTGATCCATAAACTCAGCACAAGCAAATTCCTCCTACCTGGATAGAAATCCTCAGATGCTACCTACATTTGTGCTGTTCCTTACTCAAAGGAACACAGTGCCTTGCAGGGAAGCTCTGGACAAGGATACAGGGTGATGAGGATCACAAATGTGGCATCCAACTAGTGCAATTGCTGGAAACAGGAGCCAGGGCAAGTTGGATCCCATGGCTGACCTTCTAGGGCTGTTCATATGCAGAGGTGGGGCTGAGGCTCCAGCAGAGCAGCGAGGATCTCCTGACCTCTTTTTCTTACCTCCTGCCAAATTAGTCCCCCCAGCAGGTACTGGCAGAAGCGGTGCCTGTTTCTGAGCTCTACAGCAGCAGGAACATGGAGAATAAGTCTAGATCTTACTGTTATTTCCTCTGACTTAGGGAATGGGATCTTGCAGACCCTACTGCACTGTCTTCTCATTTTTGCCACTCCCAGAGCTGAATTCAGGCAATGGAAGAAGGATTATTTCTGCACTGCTGTTTGGGGCTGAAGGAGTTAATCAGTCTTGAGACTCTTAAATTCTATGCCTGCCAAGGGGTGCCCCACAGCTTTTGAAAGTGGGAGCTGAGTGCATTACAGACAGTCTTCCATAGGGTGTGAGAGGCAGCAGATAAACTCCAGGAGTATGAGTGCCTACAGACCTCATCCTGCAGCTCTTAGCAGGCTGGAGGAGATTCCACCCAGGGCTTCCCTGGGGGAGACTGGGGAGAGGGGCTCCCTGCATTCTCTGGCCCTCCCACTGAAGTAACCTAACCCTGCACTGATCAGACCACTCTGGTATTTTTCATTAGCAAATTTTGGAAAATTCTTTGGAAAATATAGGCCAAGGCCTCAAGCAGTGTAAATCAGTGTAAACCCCCCCGAAATGTATCACCAGGGATCTATCACGTGAAGTGCTTGGGATCACTATTGTATAAACAAAGTGTAAAGCCTTGAGCCAGGCCCAAGAAGCTGGAATCCCAGACAACTCTATCATCCTTTCCCCAGCATTCCTACATCCCAGCATACTCAGATGTTTCTCGGTGTGCTTTGCTCAAGCTGCCTGGGCTGCTCAGCTCTCACCAAAGTTTTAGTGGCATGCCTGGCACAGAAGCTCTGCTCTGCTTTGAAAGTAGCAGGGAGGTTGTGCACGGACAGTGAGACAGAAGATATTCCAGCTGCCAAAATGAATTGACAGAGCACACCCTGTGTGTGTATCCACCTCACTCCCTTACCGCGATAATATTTACTTGCTCCTGCTTGCAATGGGTCTCCCTCCCCACAATGCACACACTAGCTGGATTTTAGAGGGCATGGGGTGGGAAAGGAACATCTTGGGACTGCTGAGCCCAAACTCCAGCCCTGGAAGCAATGTGGGGTGAGACCTGGGGCAGAGGAATGGTTTGGTCCACCCTACAATACTTCTCAGTGTCCCATTATAAGTTCAAGTTTTGTAGTAAAAGACCAAAAGCTATCCCTGCAGGAGGCTATTCCCACAGAAAGCTATTCCCACAGAAGGCCCTGGGAGGAGGTCTGACACATCCAAGTGGTCTGGGGGAGCAAACTGTGCCTCTCTCTGCAGAGGAGAGGAAAACCAAGTCACTGTAGCTGGCCTGGGAGAGAACTCCCTTTTAGCCCCAAAACTGGCAACGGGTTTATCCGAGCATGTGAGCAAGGCATACAAGCCAGGCACTTCTGCTATCAGCTTGGAGAAAAGCCACACTAATGATCTCATGCGGAGGGGTGAGGGGTGGTATTTTGCCAGAAGGAGCAGAATTAGACCCAAATTGCTGTTTCCTCTCTGCTTTCCAAAACCCCTTTCCCTGACTAAAACCAAACTTACAGTATCTTTTTCTTCCACACTCTAAACTTTTTGGCTGCATCTTTTCTTTTCCATGTCTGGCAAAGGACAGAACTGAAAAGGCCAAAATGTTGAGTAAAAGTTTGGGTTTTTTTCCTGAGAAACTCTCTCACTACTATGGTTTATCCCAAAGCTACAAGCACTTGAACAGAGTAAAACAGTTGAGAGGGAGGTAATGACCGGGACAGAGACACCGGTCTGGGACATTTTTTCCTCTAACCCTGGCCATGCTGCAATGCTGTCCACCTCCTGAAGACTCTCCCTCAGCCCTGAGCCAGCCAAGCTCCTGAGTTTCCTCATGAAAGTCACAGGACTACACACACCAAAAACAAAGCATGTGTGTAGCTGCATTGTTGACACACAAGCCAAAGACCCCTCTTCAGCAGAATTCTTGAGTACAAATCAGTGGGACAACTCATATGCTTAAAATAAAGGCATATATTAAAACACCTTGCTGGATCAAGGACTTAACCTCTCTTTCTCACGGCAGAGCAAGTTTTTTAAAGACTTTGAATATGTTTATCTTTTTTTTCCCCCCCTGGCATTATATGCAGCATCGAGACTAACTTAAACCAGCATATATAAAGGACAATTCTAATGGGAATGTCATAAGCCTAAGGGGATAAGTGGGATGAATGGCTAATTGCATTTACTCACCCCATGGCTTTCTCCATTCTTTTTCTCTTGACAGGGGGAGTTTAAAATCTATTTTAATCTAGTTTCTCCAACATCTTTGCCTGAGTAACACAGAAAAACAAACTAGATTCAAATCATGGCACAATCACATGTACAAGCACTTGTCCCAGTTTTGATCTTCTTAAAAGTGAACCTGATCCTGTTTCCCCTGAAGATCATAGCAAGAGCCCCCACTAACATCAGTTGAAGCAGGGAGACTCGTATTAATTCAATTATTCCAGCCCTCAGGATCCTTTGTTGCCTAGCTGGCTTTCTACCTGTCTACTCCCACAATCCTGTCCAAACTGTCTGCTCCGAGACTTGAAGCTGGTGGCACTTCACAGGTTACAGAAGGAAGCTCCTTCCAGTGCAAGAGACAAAGAGAAACTACAGATTACGAGGCCACGAAAAGTCTCTCTTTGTGGATTTCTTCCAGTTGAAGGCATTTTCAAGAAATTCCATATTAATGCAACATCAGGTTGGCACGTGTATCACTACAAGGCAACCTGCATGTTCAGAGGCTTGAAGAGTTTTGCACTGGGTACAGATCTCAGGGACCTGAAGACACTACCACCACCCCCAGCAGACCCCACCCCACTTTGCTATCCCTGTCTCATAGCTTTTCCATAGCTGCTACAATATTTCACAGGGATCAGGGCAGGGCCATCGCGCTCAGTGACAGCTCTTGGTGTCAGCTGGAGCAAACCACAGTCGGGAGGGAGTCTGACATGGGGTGGAGAAAACCTTGACAGAGCCAAGTCTGGCTACTCATTGCAGTTCTATTTGTGAAAGTACAGGCGGTAGATAAAATTGTTTTCTATTGTCTTTCTCCATCTCTGTTTTATTCCACCCAATAAGTCTTTCTACAGCATGACTTGAGATAAGACCAGTCCTGCTTTCCCCTAATACAGGATGGCACACGTGGCACAAGTCAGATTTCCTGCATGAGTGCTGAGAAGCCTTTTTGGATTAAATGATTTCTCTTTGCAGATACTCTCAGGGTTTGCTGCATTTCCTTTTCTCCCTTTTTTCATTTGCTTGATTTCTTTTCTATATGCTGCGTCTGACATTTTGTTCAGGGTTGCAGTGAGGAGCAACAATTTAGGATGATGAATTATGGATTAAAAAAAAAGGCTGGACTCTTTTGGAATCACTATTCAGTACCTTCTGCAAGGACAAAGGAATTCCAGAATGAGTTTTTCAATTATCTGTGTTGAAGAAGAGAGAGAAGGAAGAGAAGGAAGAGAAAGCAGGCCAGGGAGGATGAGAAGGCAGAAAGGAAGGAAGGAAATGAAGGCATGACAGAACAAACGAAATACAATTTCTTCTGTCTGGAGCAACTGAGAAACCACTCCACTCTCTGATGAGTTTTGTCTACCACGCTTTCCAGGGTAAATTCTGAAACCCATGAGCAATTTTTGTTGTGCTTGCAAAAGCAGGCCCTTGAATCCTCTGGGAGCTGCTCACAGGAGCATAAGCCACCCAGCAGCTGGGAGGGTTGCAGAAGTCTGTCCTCCTCTATGGTAGCTGAGTTCCCTAAGCGCAGAACTATGAAATAACCTGTGGGGGGTTCTGCTGGAAATTTACTTAAAGCCACATACAAATATTTTCTCAAGTACTCCAAGCAATATCTGTATAAATATTGCTTCCCTTGGCTGGAAGTTTAGGGGAAGAACAATTGCAATTTTGCTTACTTTACTTCAACTTTTAAAAACAATTAATAACAAGGCATGGAGGAGCTTCTGTCATGGAATAGAAATTGCCATCTATTTACAATGAAATTTATTGAGCTCAGACAAAGACACGCTTCAAGATCTTGGAGGGGGAAAGTGCTTTAGAGGAATATGAGGGTGACATTGCAACAGCTGGCTTTTGGAACAAAATCATACTCTCCCTGTTAGATAGCTTAATATCAATTTGGTTTGTTAATAAACTCCCAGCAATGTACTCATTTCATGCTCCACTCCCTCTGTTTCTGTGACCCTGGCAATACAAGTGTCAGGAAGACACAGTTATGACTAGCCAATTCCCCACTGCCTGCCCCTACAGCTTCCCTCTAATCTCAGCTGAATGGTTTCATTACATGACATGTTAATGCACCAAAAGAGCTGGAAAGGCTGAGTGCTTCTCTAGGTGTACACAATGTAAAATCATTAGGCTGCTTAAGAAGCTTCCCAAAAGCTTTCTGTCAGCAGTTAGATGCCAATTACAGAATTAACTGGAAGAGGCCAGGTCTCCTCCTTGCTGACCCAAAGCCTGCCAACAAGGGGATACCATTCCAATGGAAAAAGGTATCACCTGGCAGAAGAACAATATGAACATGAATAGCACATAGAAACCATTTAAGAGTTGTCACAGTACGCACTCACCAAGCACCCTGCAAGCTGGAGTACTGCCTAGACCAAGCTGAGGCCAGCAGACATCCTGATGACACTTGTGCTGCCCTTTCTCTTCAAACCATGTGGCTGAATTAAAATGTGAGGGGACCAAGACTTCAGTCGCTTGTGCTGATCAATGGCCGAGGCAGGTGGGATGGCAAAGGGTGGTGTGGGGCACCCCGCCTGCCTGTCCTCCCCACTGCCTGGGGCTGTGCTGCTGGCAGAGGATGCTGTGATGTTGGAGCAGGAGGTGAGTTTCCCTGGCCTGTCCCCGTGGTGCATGCAGGGCAGAGAGGTCCTCCAAAGAACTGCTTGGAGGTTTTGTGGGAGGACCCCGCTTCAAGTTACTTGTTTCAGTCTCTGTCCCTGAATCCCCCTGCATTCCAGCCACTGCCAGCCACTGTCTTACCCACCCTGACAGCACAACTAATGGAGCTGCTCTGGTCATGAACATACTAATCCCCGCCAGATGTTTCTCAGAGTGATTAAAAGCCAGACACAGCTTGTGATTTCATACTGGGCCACACACTTGCTGGGCTATTACTGTCACCTCACCCTCATTTCACAGAGTAACCATCACACGTATAAACCAGTATAATATAAACACGTATAAACCTCCTTTCCTGGCTTTTCAATCTTTCCTTGTCCTCTCTAGGCCTGGTCCTTGTGCACCATGTTTCTTTTCTTTCTTTCCTTTATCACATCCCAAAACTCCCTGTGGCTCCCACTGGCTCTGCCTTTTCCTGTACCACTGCCCCATTCCTCCTCAATGCTTTCCTTTGCTACTTTTCCAGAGGCACACTGGGTTGCTTCTTCCCACTCCAAATGGGTGCCATCTGTCTAGCCTCCTCCTGCCTCTTGAGCAGCTTTCTCACTACGTCTTCAGCTCCCTAGGGTAATGGCATGAAAATCTCAAGGTCCACCATCAAAACCTGTCTTCCTCCAAATGCCTCACTGTTGTGCATCTTTTCATATTTTTCTGCTTTTTTTTTATTTGTACCTTAGTGTGTCACCTGGAGAGCTCCTGAGGCATCCACATCTGGAAAACCAAAGTCAGCTCACAGATAGACTAAATACAGACCACCAGGTCTGTATTTACCTGGTCCACAGCCTGCCCCTGGTCCCTTTTCTCTTGGGAGTGACCAAGGAGGAGCTGTCCCAGCAGCTGTCAGGGCAGCTACAGCAGACAGTGCATTTCTGCCTGCCTGCTCTGAAGGCATTTCTCAGAAAAGGGTGGTGCAGATCAGGCAGCAGTATTGCCCTGGGGATGGCCACCTCCTGGGAGCTCCCCAGGAACAACAAGGACGTCATGGGCAGCATGTACAACCGTATGGTTGAAGGGACCCTGTGAGCCATCAAGGCTCGTCATATGCTAAACCTACAGCCCTCCTGACTGATGTTTGTGTAATCTGCTCTTACAGATTGCCGGGGTTGGGGTTGCTCACTGTCCCCAAGCAGCAGCCAATGACCTGTGCTGTCCAGTGCATTGACGAGGGGTTGGGATTTACAGCATTAGACCCGTGGTGCATGGGCAGGAAATCCAGTCAGAAGAGAAATGGGTCTGGCATCCAGCCCACCCTGACACCAGAATGACATCATGACCCACCAATATGGAAAGTTTGGGCTCGCTGCTCTGTATTTTTCTAGGCAAGAGCCTGTTAAGTGTTTTTACACTCTTTGCTGATGCAAAGAGCCATGTGAGTTAGGGGAATTCGTTAAAAATATGCAGCTCTGGTTTGTTCCATGAGGGAAAAATCCATCATTTTACATTTTTACATCTTTTCTTTCACACTTACTCCCTCTAAAAGGAGAATGAAAATAAATATATAAATAAAAAGACTGGCAGTGGAGGGGTGTTCAAATAAAGCAGAATGATTTTTTTTTTAATTAAAACCCAAAACAAATAAACAAAAAATACTAAAGAATCCATTTTTGGGTTTTTTTTCTTGCCAAAGTACACTTATTTGTCTCTGAGTGACATTCACAATAACTACATATGCTGCTTTGTGCTGGTAACAGACTCACTCATCAGCCAGCTCATCTGGGTAGACACACCAAGCCTCCCAAGAGGCTCCTTTTCAGCAGGTGAAAGACATGACAGTGCAGAGACCATGAGCAGGGTCTAGAAAGAGCAGTAGAAAGTCTGCAAGGAGGGCTGGATAATGTGTGTAGCTATTCCTTCTGCCAGCATCCGTCTGTCTTGTAAATACGGAAATTAACTCTTCGATACCCCAATTTTTATTCTCACATAGGGTAAAAAGTACAGGAAAATCAATTGGCAATCCATAGAGCTGCTAAAAGGGCAGCTGTGAAGGAGGACAGGGTCTGAACAGCTCAGCACCTAAAATAATGAGCATCTTAGAAAAATATAACCAGCAAGAATGCAGACAGAACAGCTGTCTAGGCTGCAGCTGAGTCCTGTCTGAGGGAAGACAATGAGTGTTAAGTTCACTTTTCAGTCCTCTCTGTCACTGCTCCTTGTGTTAACAAAGTGTCCTGGAAGGGAAAGCAATGCCAGGGAAAATTATGACCCTATTGCCTAGCTCAGTATCTGCTGGCTGTCACCTGGCCCAGGCACCTCGAACACTCAGGCATCTCAAACCTCTGACCTCACCAGGGGCTCAATGCCACCCAGAGAGACTCCCAAAGCCACATGGGGATCAGGTTTTTTCTGGTGCTGGCAGAGGAGTCCTCCACTTCCTAAGACATGGGCAGGTGGAGCCTGGGGATCCTGGACCACTCCAGGTCACCAGCTGCAGCCATGGCACATTATCCAAGGGCACCTCAGTTGTCTCTAAACATCCATATGGGGCTGACTGGATCTTGTCCAGTGTGTCGAAATCCCCTGCACCAGCATGGGCAGATTAAGTTGGGTGGCTGTGTAAATCAATGCAGAGCTGGAGATGGAGATGTTTAGTTTCCACGGTGAGTTAGATTTTCTTAATTCGTATGTAAAGTGCCCTACACATTTTGCTGATACACAGACAATCATTTTAAAGCCAAATAATCTCCTCATCCCACATCAGGTACCACCTTCTAGTCGCTACACAAAATTTCATCCTCTGTGTATAAAAAATGTATGGCAACAGACTTGCCTGCCACATGCCTGCAAAGATAATTAAATGTTGATGCCAGAAAATATGAAGCTGGAGGTTGGCAAAATTGCTCTATGCCTTTTCATCCCTGGCTTTTGAGTTCATGGAAAAGGAAAACGGGAGTTTGGCAATGACAAGAGATTTAAGGGAGTCTGTGAGAACTGTTTTTTCTGTGAGCAGAAAGGGAAGATTTCATTAATCTTTTTATCTGCCAAAGCACTGCACTAACTTATGCATAGCCACAAATTTTGCTCAGTGTGTGATATTATACTACACAACTGCTGGTGGGTTTTTTTGTAAAATATGTTTTAGCTTATTGAGTTGCTGTACCAAATCATTTACTTCTCTGTTTTCTCCCTCCTTTTTTTTTAATAAACATCACCTGCCATATATTATGTAAAGGCTCTCCCCATCTCACACACCATAAAGTAGAGGTGTAAATCCAAACATGAAGAAGCAGAGAAAGGAACCAAAGTGGATATAAACATAAACAGGTCTGTGTCACAAGCCATGAGCAGAAAATGTAGGATGAGTTTAAAAAAGCACTATGGTTAGAAAATGTCCTGCTTCAGGTGTGCACTTTGGGGCAGAGGTGGGTGATGTGCAGAGGAAGAAGATCACAGCAGAACCAATCCTTTCACGGGACACCAGCCCCATGGCTTCTGGCCAACATCTTTGTTCACCATCTGCTCTGTCCAGCCTTGTTGGAGAAGACAGTGAAGCAGTATTGTTGGACAAAGCACTGGAACCAGGGGCTTCTGTCAACACACATACAGGGATGTGTTGGCATGATCATGATATTTATTTGTTTTGCCATTTCCTCTCCCTCCTTGTCCTGATATTCTTGATCTCTTGGTGGATTTCATCAGCTCTCTTGCCAATTGTATTATTGGCCTCTCAATTGTTTTCCTCCTGTTTCCTTTTCCTCATGTGCTTTTGGTGACTTCAGCATCATTCCTGGACTCCCCATGCTTCCTTTTTCAACTGCTGCCACTGCTTTTGTCTTCTACAAGAGCTCCCTGCAGCTCCCTTCTTCTTGCACTGGGCAGGTGAGAAGGTGTGAGCCACTTCTAATCCCTCCTTTTCCTCTTTCCTGAACAGTGACAGCTCTCAGTCAGGGATGCTGCTTTCTCTGCACGTCTGCTTATTCTATCTGCCTGTGAATAGCCTTTTCTGCTTTACACATAGGAATTGAGGGCATGGAAATAAGGTATTTTTGCTTCAGGTATCATTAGGGACACGAGTCAGCAAGGGATTTACAGGCAAGTCTTTAATGACCTGTTCTAAATTAGACTGCAAGACTCCACCTTCCTCCTTATCCCTTATGTTGGCTGGTCCCTCACTCTCAGTGCAGGCAACTGCTGCATTTCTTTCCTACCCCTTCAGCTTGGGAGGTCTTCTCTCTTTCTTCATGTTTTGGGGCTCCAAGACTCTCCCCTTAGTTCCACAGTCTTTTCTTTCTGAATCATATATTTTACATAATATGATGCAATTGCCCAGTGAGAATCTTACCCTGTTCCTCATCCTCTTACGTGTCTGTTGATGTAACATCCATTTCCCTGGCTAAAGTAATCATTATCCTTCTGTAGGGATAATGCTGCAGAGACCCACATCCCTTGCCTAACCCTGGTGCTTCGCTATTGCTGTGATGACTATCGTTCCTTTATCTCATTCTGCTGTCTAGGTGGGTTTTTATCTTGAAAAAGTAAATCATTCAGGGCAAGAACTTCTTTTCGTTTTGTCCTTGCACAGCATGTAGCACAGTGGGGCTCCAATCCACAGTGAGTGTCTAAAAGCACTATTGCTAATCAAAAAAGATAAAAAGATAATATATTTTATCAAGATGACAAAAAGATAAATAAACCAAAAGTGGCAGTAGGTGTAAGTCACCTGGTTTAGTCTTCTGCTCCCACACAGGTGGTCAAAACTGAGTCACAGTGCTGTTGCCAGTGAGAAGATTTATAAGCCGTAGTAACTGGCAGAGGTGACAGCCACCAGGTCTGGAATCTCTACACTTACCTGCATAATAACTTCACACAGATTGAAAAACCCACTCCGATAATTTCATTCAACAGGCTGCAGACAGCTGGGTTCATATGTCAAATGCCTTCCTACAGTTGTAGTCAGTGAGAAAGGCTACCCTTACTCTGGCCACAGACTATAATTTGCCAGGATAAGTCTCTTCTAATGTCAGCACCCCTCCTGCATATTTGCTAGAAATGATGAAAAAATAGAAACAGTGTTTTACAAAATAGAGCAAGGTCATGTTCATTTGACTGAGTTTGAAGTGGAGCTCTTCTCTTTTTTCCTCAAATACTTTTCATTTTCCTGGATTTTACCTCAACCACTTCTCTTAACCAATTCTCTTTTCCCATTAAATGACACATTTGTAAGATTTTGATTGAGATAATAGATGACGCAGAAAAAAATTGCAGCCAAAACATTTTCCAGGAGCAGAAAATGTGTTGCTTGACTTTAGCAGAACCAAACACCTCTGTGCTCAGTCCTCTCTCATTTTCCTGCCCAGTAGCTCAAGGGAAAGACAGCATTCCTTCTTGCTCATCCAGCAGCCTTCAGCAGGAGTGCCAGAGGTGTTTGGTGTTAGGAGCAAGAGGGTAACTAGAATTAGATGCCAGGAGATGCTGGCCCATGACAGCGTCCACCATGCAGCGTATGGTGATGTATGGTAGAAAAAAAAGTAGGGGGAATAGGAGGGGGGAAGGCAGGAGGAAGAGGAAAGGTGTCTTTTGACGTTAGTAAATATTTGAAGTAAATATAAGATTGATTTTGCAATCTATCTACATATGAATCCATTGCCGGATGTGGCTTGTTTGGTTTTCATCTGCCAAATCCAACAAACGCTATCAGGGTGGAATTTAGCCATACTTCCAGACTCCAATAAAGAAATGATGGTCTAATTGTGAGTACAGAAAAAAATAACAGAACAGCAATTTTCAGAGTTTATAGGAAGAAACGTGAGTAACATTAGAACATGACGAGAAAAAGGGGGGGAAACCAGAGCAAGAAGAAAGTGTATAAATATTTAGAGAAAGGAAATGTCATCATTAAAGAAAGGAAATGTCGTCAGCATAGTGGAGGAATGAAAACTGCAGGAAAATAATGGGTCAATAAATAGACCTCTTGGGGGGGGGGAAAGACAATTAAATGTTTTCCTCACCTCTGAATTAGTTAAAATAATATATTAACAAGAAACCTGTGGAGGACATGTGTGGATACTGAGTCCAAACCAGACACTACTGAGATTACTGAAAGAATGCCAAAGAGCCTCTCATGTAGGATACAGACACAAAGTGCCAGGCAAGTATGAGTTGACTCACAGTTAATATTGGAGATTAGGAATCAAACAGTTGGACCATAAACTGTATATTCTGAGAGAATTATTTATTAATCATGAGTCAGGAGAGTTTTTTGAAAGGCAAATCATGTCAGACAGATGTGGGTTTTCTCCACAAAACATCTTTCTTTTGGAAAGATGAGATAAAAAATAGAAGCATATTTTCAATAAACTTCAGGTCACATGGATGTGACAGCCAGGGGTGACCTTGGAAAGCCTGACCTGAAGGAGAGTTCATGCTGAAGTCAGAGTTCATGCAGAAGTCAGAGTTCAATGTTATCAGTCCTGGTTTTCTCATGGGTAATGAAGAATGAATGAGGAAGCACCAGAAGTTTCAGATGGGTGAATTAAAAAGTAAAAATGTGATAAAATTTTTGGTGGGCTACAGAATTAAATTTCAGAGCAAGTTCCAGTTCATTTCTGAGAAAAAATATTTGTAAATAAGTGGATGCTGGAGTGAAACATAATTTTTTTTGCAAGAATTGATAAATTGAAGTCCTCTGTCAAAAAACAACCTCTTTTGGAACCATGTTATTACTGAATTTGGCAAAAAAATAATGTGCAAAATATATTTGGAAGTAATACTAAAACAGAGTTGTTAAGAGACATTAAATACTGTATGTCCTAATTAGTATAGTAACATGAGCAACAATAAAAGGCTCTGAGTTACAAATTAACAGCCATCATACCAGTCTTGCTTTTGCTGCCACAAATTGGAAGCGTTTCTAATGAAATAATAAAAAACCCCCTGCTGATATAAGACATACACATATGTGTGTATGGTGCTTGGTTTTGTATGATTATATAATTAGGGAACATAGTATCCCCTCAAGGATATAAAAGGGAAAACTGTAACCTTAATTATGGCATTTTAATTCGTTTTTGCAAACTGAATAATTATCTTCTAGTTAGTTTTGTTTTAAGGGTAAGTAATGACAGCAGCTAATGAGTTGCAGACAACCAAACACGTACAAAATGGGGCTTTAAGAAAAGCAAGAAGGGACAAGACAAACCGCCACCCTCTCAGTGATGTTGTATGTTTTAGCAAGAATTTCTAATTGAGGTCATTTCACTCACCAGAATTAGAACAGCAGCCAAGGGGAAGGCAGAATGTGTATCTAAATAATTTAAGGAGGATTATTTTACAGAGAGAGCAATCAGGAGGTGACACAGATATACGGCAGAAATGGAGAGGTCAGACAATGCCAATGTGAGCAAAATCCTGCCATGCACATAGACTTTAACTGGTGCATGTTTGAGGTTAGCCAAGAACCCAGAGTGCTGTGAGGAGCAAAGAATTTGTCAACCATCACATTTTTCTTGCAGGCTGGTTGTGCAGGGCTGTTTGTATTATATTGATCTCTGGGAGTGCTTTTGCCCTTTGGCACACATTTTTCACATTTACAGGCCATAAAAACCAGATAGAGCCATAAGCCATGTAAATGTTGTTATATAAATTGTATTGTTTTAAAAAGCAGAAAAGATAATTCAAATTCACAGTTTCCAACCAGTTTTGTGATCAAGAAATGCCCTCTCTCTCATCAAGCTCCCCTCCTCAGAAACAGAACATGACAGAAACATTTCAAATGGCAGAAAACTATAGTTATGGAAACTTCACCTTCCACACCTAGTCCAAACACTCTGCCCAGAAGAGCTGGTAAAGTTTTATTTCTTCTTACCTTTGTGAAGTCACTGTCAAACAATTATTGTGTAATCTTGTAAGGCTTACCGGAAAAAATAAAAACCAAATTAATTTGGATTGAGTTATCTCATGGCTGGTGAAAGAAGGTTTGCGGTTTACACAGTCATGAAGCAACGTAAGAAGCTAACATCCATCAAAATTCAGGAAAAGGATTTGTGAAATTTCATAATGAAACTTAGTACTTGTTTATTTTTGGCTTTCATTTAGACCCCTCCAACTACCCTCAACATGTTATGCATCATGCTATCCCCTTTTCACAACACTTAAATGTAGGCTAGGAAAGGGTTCACACAGACTGCCTGCCAACCCCGCAAGAGAGTTTGGAACCATGAACTAGTGGGGAGTATCCTTCCCTTGGTTTCCCTGCTGTGGTGTCTGGACAATGCTGCCTCCTGTTAGCTCCTTATGCACACACACATAGCACACACAGGTGCAAACACTGAAAAGAACAGTCCCCTCTCTCAAAGAATGGCTCATTGAGCCCAAACGACTTCACATTTAGACTTCAGCCTTCTTGGCTTCCACCCAGTGCCTGCTTCCAAAGAGCTGGGAGCCCAAATCAATATTGTCTATAACTTCTCAGCTTGGCAATTGCACACACAACAAACAGGCACTTTGTGTGCTTCTGCAGAAAGAAACAATCCTGCACCACTGAAGAACATTTCTTCTGCCTTTCATTCTTTGATTTAATTGAATGCTGGCTTTGTCCCTTATTGCTGTTATAGAAATAATTGAGACAGAAGTGTTGTCTAGCAATCCAAGCAGGAAAAATAAGCTAAGTACAAAATTGCAATCCTAATCCTAACATAACTTGCTTGGCCAAATCTGAATCCATCTCCCTTCAAAGTCAAGGAGTATTTGTAGATGGTGAGGAATTTGGGTGGGCAATAAGGATCTCTGCTTACTATTAGTTTGCAAGCTGGCTGCATTTAATACTGTTATCTGAAATAAACTATTAAAATCATCAATGATAATGTTCTGGCTGAGCCTAAAAATAAGGGAGTATGAAGCACTGAAGGAGGCAACTCATTTATATATAGTGATCCAGGGAGTTCATAATGTAGGAGCTAGATCATGTCTGTAGGAAGAAAGAGCACAGTGACACATAAAAGCTGGACAGCAGGACACTGAAAAGGATGAGGATGATCAGCCCGGGCACACAACTGAACATTCCATGCAACAGTATGGTTATGCAGGTGACATGAGAAAATACCAAGGACGGGGAGGAATCGTTTGTATAAATCCAGTGAAACTCTCAGAGCAATGCTGTGCCCATTTCAGAGACTCATGCAAATGTGTTTGTGTGCAGAAGGGGGATATGGGCCAGTTTGGTCTCCTGAGGTGTCCATGGGCTAATTCTAGAAGACCTGTAAAAGAACACAAAAAGAGTAGGTATATGGAAATTTTTAGAAGTCCATTTACTGATTAAAGGGAAAATTGCTTTTCTGGTATGACCTCCTGTATAAAAGAGCTTCTGTGGCAACAAAGAATCTGTGAGAAACCTTAGGAAGCAGTTAGATGGCTAGGAACTCCTGCTGTTAAAAGGAGTGAATCTCAGCTCAAAATGGAGCTTTGTAGCTGCAGCTCCAAAATGTTGGATCTTGTTAAGCCTGTAGGGTAAGGAGCCCTCCAGGATCAGACTTCTGTTCTTGGTGTAGCTATGTAGGCTGTGATCAAGTCTCTTCTGGGATTGCTGTTACTCAAGGCAGCATCTTCCTTTCTGGAAGTGCAGCCTACTGATTTTCTCCCTACAAGAACCACTTCACTTTTGTCTGTACTAAAGCACACAGTATTTGCAGGCTCCCATTTTAAGCAGTAATCTGGCTCAGTGGTGTGTCTTCATTAGCCTCTCTCCCCAGCCTTTAATAATATTTGTAGATTTGTTTTTAAGTCATTCATACAGCCAAGGGTTAGACAGCACAGGTCAAGAAAGAGAACAGTTTCCTCCTGAAGATAGCCCTGTACTCAACAGCAGGCTTTAGACCTAGTATGTTACCATAGTTTTAATATTACTTGTTATTTGGAACAATAGTCAGTAAAAAAATTTATTACCATATCAAATACCTTAGAGAAATAGGAATAAATTATTTCCAACACCTCTGCCACCAAACAGATTTGGTACCATGATGGTATTGAACCATTTGTTTCCCTTAAGCCTAAACTGATTACTGTTAAGTGCAGTTCTCTTTTTTTGCCTTGTTGTTAATGAAATAGCACTATTTTGCTCTGGCTCACTGTCTACGTCAGGCTGACATGTCTATAATTACCAGTATCTGTATCTTCCTCTTCTCCAGGCAAGCCTTTCTAGCATTCCCATGATTTACCAACTTTAATAGCCCACACGTCTCCTCATCCAGCTCTTTAAAGTTCTTGCTGCAACCAGACCTACTGGATAAAAACAGCCGGCTTATTAGCTCTGCATATTGCCAAGTTACTGTTGGAAGGGAACAGATTTCATCTTCACCCTCTGTGAATTCTTCATGCAGACTTTTCAAAAAACCGCTTGGAACAACAAGATATATTGAAACTATTTGACATTTCTACATTAAAAACATGTTTTTATAGACTAGAATCATTGTTAGGATTTTTCTGTATTACGAGACACACTAAAACCTTTTTTTTACTGCCATTCACCCTCTTGGCTTAGGTTTTTTCTTGGTGTTCTGTCACTTCATTAAGACTTTTTCTGGTTTTCCATCTTTCTAATTTATATTCTTTACTATCTCCTTTCTCTCTGTGTCTATGTGCATTTGTATTCAGCTACATTTGCCTATTTCAAGCCAGTCTGGTTCTTTTTACCAATGCAACATTTTTTCTCTCGGGCAGCTGTGTGGCTTTGGGGCATGCAGTAAGCAACAGTATAAAATTCCCAATTACACTTCCCATTTTAGGACCATGAGAACAGCTGGAAAGAGTGCAAACAAAGGCCCTCCAAAATGACCCTCCAGCAGTGGCCAGCTTGCCTGCAGCACAAACACAGGCAGCAGCTCCCTGTACTCCCCCTCCAACCCCTCTGGGCCCTACACGTCCCCCCAGGAGGTCTGGGCTGGTACTGGGGGCCTTTACTGGGTCCTTCTTCCCTTCCTTTGCCTGGTTGCTTCTGGAATACATGGAGACTTTAAGCAGCTACACAAGCTGCATGACAGGAAACATCCAAGTGTGTGAGAGGACAGATAAAGAAGCATTTCTTTTTGTTCACTCTGTCTTTTCATTCAATGGCTCCCTCATTATTGCACTCAGTCATTGCCATTCAACTTTTCTGCCTCATTTTCGGTTGTATTCTGCCACCTTCCCTCCTCAATCAACTCTTTTCCAAGCTAACAAAGTCTAGTCTATTTAATCACTCCGTGAATGAAAGTATTTTCACTATATCTGTGATCATTCTTCTTGTCCTGCTCTGAACTTTCTACTTCTTCTCTGAACATTTCTACCTCTTCTTTACTCTTTTGAGCTGCAGGGAAACACAACTACTGTGATGTCTTGCATTTCAAGTTCTTTCTCTAGGATGATTTGGCTTTTAAAAGTTCCTAACGTCAGGAAACTGGGTTTTTAAACTACTAAGTTTTTCTATGTTACTGACTTGGATTTTGGTGAATTCATTTTCTAGGAATGTAATAGAGACACTCAAGCAACCATCACTGCCCTCCAGAACCAGACAAGTGTCAGCTCTGTGCCCAGTGAACCCTTCTTTCTGAGTTAATGACTAATTCAGAGCTATATGAGGCTGAATGCAGTCCCCAGGCAGGGAATTGTCAGCTATGGGGTTTGGCAATTCTAAGGAAATTTTGTACCTGCCTAATAAAAGCTAAAACCAGAAAAGGTTCAGGTGGAAGCTGTAAGAATAATCCAAGATGGGACAACCAGGCTTTACAGTAAAAAGTCAACAAATCTTATTCAAGAGAAGACAAAATGTGGCTTGATCCTGACTTATAAATCGTTACGAAAGGAATTTCTGGTGGCAGATGGACCTGTAATCTGATGATGTAAAGGCATAATAAGATTCTATGGCTGAAAGCTGAAAGACTAGAAACGAGTAAGAAATGTTAGCAACAAGGGTAATTATCCAAACAGCTTAAGGGGATGTACTGGATTCTCTAACACACAATGTTTTCAAACCATAATTAGCTGTCCCTTTAAAAGATGTGCTGTTGCTCAAGCAAAAATTATGGTCTCCATGCAGAAATAATCAGAACAGAGTTTTTAGCCTGTATTAAGCTACAGGTCAATCTAGATGATCTTAATTACCCCCTTGGCCTTAAGATCTATGAATCTAGAAAAGTGGAGATAACGACATGTGTTTAACTATCTTGTGTTCTGAATGAGAAAAGCTGGGAGAATTGTGCACAGTAAATAATTGATTCTACACATTTAGTCCAATTTTTTTGCTCATAACATATCTGGGGACAGACCATTAACTCCTAAATCTATTTCTGAAATGTGACAGACAGCTATCTTGCCCAATATTTGACTTGGAGCTTGTAAGCTGTGCTGCCTAATTGGTTAGCTAACAGAAAATGGGCCAGTTCACCTCTGTGATTGATTAGCATGAAGGCAAAGCAGACAAGCATATTCAAACATTTCAAATTCAGTCTGGGTGACTATGTATAGGAACATGATTTTGAAATCCTTTTCTTTTAATCAAGCTCTACCATGTGTCCTCATGGTGACTGAGGAGTAGGCAGAAAAAAATGTGTAAGCACCACTTAAAGCAGATTCATTTATTTTAAATGTTAAGGTCTAATAAAGCCATAGTCACAACATTATGTTGCTCATCAGTCATACAGGTCTAGGCCTAAGCATGCATTTTGTTTTGAAAATTAACAAATTTCCTAGCCCCTTGCTTATACCATAGGTATACAATGAGCTAGGAGCTAATGTAATCAGAACAGAAAACACTGAAGATTCAGGTATTAAAAAAAAGACTGCATTCATTCAAAGCAGGTTGATATTCAGGAAAGAAAATATAGCATACTGGGAGAGAAAACAAGAGCAAGGGAAACTCACTTGGGTTTCAGTTAAATACTACAAAACCAAGACTGGAATGTTAAGATAGGGTAACCACAAAGAGGAACCTCTGTTAAAGAAAAACATCTTTTTCAAAGCAGATCCTCTTTTGCTCATGAAACCCATTAAAATGATTCCAGGACTGTGGAAAATTGTCCCTGGTGGTGTTGATGTGCAGCTGAAAGTGGTCCACTGTAGAAAGAGGGGGGCTCCTCCAGGACTGGGGAACCATCAGGTCATGCCTGTGCTGCTGGATCCCAAAGGGAAGGCACAGCAAAAGCGAAGAAGTGGCTGGTTTTTTAGGAACATATTAAAAAAACGCACTTACTGAACAAGGGTTTTATTACCATGCCCTGGCAACCCGTGCTTGTTGCCCATCTGCCTGCCCATCCAGCATGCACACTGTCCATCCCACGCTGGCCACACCTCTGTCTGCAGTGCTCATCCTGCAGCCGCAGCCCCACTTCAGCAGCTCCCAGGCAGTGAGGCCAGGCTGTGGCAGTAGGGAGGATGCTCCATCCTCACCAAACTCCAAGGGACCTGCTAGCGACCTGGACCATCAAAATGTGAATCAAAGACCCGGTGCCCCTCCAAGAGCCAAGTGCTTGCTGTCTCAGGCACATGCACCCCACTGCCAGGAGGTGCAACCGTGACATGCACAGACACAGCCGAGGTGGTCGTGACCATGAGAGCACAGGGAGGTTCCCAGGCTGCCAGCATGCTTTGACAGCCCACAGTGACGTCTGTGCTTCTGCAGCATCAGACTGTGCAGCCCACCCCAGACTACCAGCAGCCTGGGCAGTACAACACGTACTTCAATGCTGTCTTTCAGCAGCAGTGTGGAGATATTCCACGCAGGAGCCGGATGCCTGCAGATGGTTACAGCAGCACAGTCGAGGGCGATTAACAGCTGTTTAGCCTGCAGTGAGCTTGTGAAATGAGCACAGTTTATATTACACAGAGACTTCAGGGAGCAGTGGGGAAAGCTGTGACAGGCAGGAGGGAGTAACTGCCCGTGTCAGGGGCCATTTCATTTTTCACCTGTTAGATGGTTTTCCTATTACATCTCCAGCCTGACGTGGAAATTGCACTTGTTCTATGCCTCTGGTTCAATGCCAAATTGGAGGAAATTTATGGCTGCCCTAATTCCATGCACTTTTTGATGGGAGATGTAACATCAGTTACCAAATTGCTTGCTTCTGCCAGCTGCTGGAGGGAGTGGTACCCCCTGATGCTTGGTAAAAATGTGATGGTTTGAACCAGACTAATCTCTGCTCTGTTGGTACCAAGAGCTGTAAGAGCATCTGTGCTCCTGGAGACACGCTGTGGTACACAAACAAGAAGTAATGCAGTAATTTCCCTTTTTGCAACCCATGAAAACAAACTTCTGAGTCATAAAACCTTTAAGATAACTGAGAAATACACATGCAGGGCAATGTTCAGCCAGCTGAGCACACCTCCTGCTGTCCTGCCTTGCAGTCAGGCAGGCTGCCTTCCCCTCCCTCCAGTCACAGTGGCACACAGGCCACATCTCTCAGCTACTCCTGGTGTTCAGGAGATGCCACATTCAGGTGTCTGACCCGTCACTGTTGGAGCCTGTGTCTGCCCTTGCAGAAGGAGGCTGCTTTTACACCTGCTGAAAGCCACTGATGCCAGCAAACACCTTCCTGTTGTCTCCAGTGACAGCAGAAGGGCTGACACAGACCCCGACAAAAGGTCTGGTTGTCCTTCCCCAGCAAGAAGAGCACTTACTGGCACATCTGCAGCCTGTTTACAGCCCGTGCAATCTTGCAGCACTGGCAGTAAATGCCGGGGCTGTCAGGTCACACTTCAGCTTATTGCGGTCTGAGCAGCCAGGACAAAAACAACTGCCTCCAGAGTGTGCTTCCAGCCGGCAAAGCTGCTCTTCTGCTTCCTTCTGGGTTTGGTCTTTGAGTGAAGTGGCAGCTGGGTTGACCCCAGCTCTGGATGCTGAGCCACAAAGAAACTATTTCTTTGCCAAAAATAATATCCAGGGCTTATTCTGCCTTCATCAGTGGTGGAACAGTGCTAAATTTCTCAAAATTGGTTCAACCCTAGTCATGACCTGGACAATCGTGTGTAACACTGCTTCTAAGGAAACAGCCTCATTTTTTCCCAGCTGTGATCTAACCCCACAGCAGGCTGCAGATGTGGGAGGATTTTTGTGATGGGGGAAGAGGACTGGGTGCCCTTACCCAAAGAGCTCGGCAGGGGTGGCTATGGCAGGCAAAATTCAGATTCATGTCTAGTCCAAGTCCACTGCAGCAACTCCTTCCTTACAATTCTCCCTTCACATTCCTGGGGTTAACGTGGGTGGTCTAACAGGCCAGAAATGGGCCCTGCGAAAAGGCCATCTCTCTCTCTCTCTCTCTCTCTCTCTCTCTCCCCCCGGTTTCTTCCTCCCTTCTTTCCTTCCCTGGTGCTGACTCAGACCTTCAAAGCCAGCCCTGAGCCCCTTTTATACCACAAGGCTAGAGAGAGCTGGCAGTGTGAAAATTCATGAAAGTTCATGACTTCATTTTAGGGATTTTGAAAGGTTGTTGCACATCGGTGGGCCAACAGAGATGCTCAGGTATAGCTCACTTGGGATCTGTTTATCTACAAAAACAAGCACGCTATTCCCACCAGCTGCTGTGTGAAGGCCAAGGAAATGGACCTCAATGGATGTGCAGGATCTCACCTCCAAAATGAGCTAAATGGCAAAATAAATACCTCCAGCTTCTGCCTGTTGGAAATCTTGGTTGTCTTTCCACAGGCCCATACAAAAAGGTGAGCATAGAGTAGGTTCCTAATGTGGGAAATAAACATTTTTTTCTTCTTCCTTTCCCCTCCACCAATTAAAACCTGGAAGAACTGGGATGTTTCATTCCAGCATGCCCAGAAATGTGCTACTGAACAGAAAAGCTGCCTAAAACTTTTCACACCAGGAAAAACATGTGTTCCAAAACGTCCTGAGAATGTGGAAATGAGAGATAATCACGGAAAGTGCTTTAAACTTCACACAGAGTGGTCAGTGTCGGCAATTTGCGTAATAACCCTGGGAAATAAGCTATTATGCTTCATGACAGCAGCAATAATTACATGCCAGAGCTGCTCATTACAAGAGTTAACCACTGATTAATTAGTCTGTTTATATTAAAAACAAGGTTGGCTTCAGTAACTAATAAATTGCCTGTGTACAGCTGTTACCAAAAAGATCACTTGTTAGAAAATTGATTAAGTAATTTTAAAATTGTTTTAATTAAAGTTCAGTAATTAGACTCCCCCAACTTATTTCCCTCTTTTTATGGAATGGGGAAGAAATAAACAGGCACTGAGTATGTAGAGGTGATTTGAGGCAACAAAAGGATGATTGGAAATCTATAGGAAAACAAATATCTGTTGCAATCCTCTTGTCCTCCTGAAGGCTCGTAGGAATCTAGAGAAAATTAAATTTTCATTTTATTTTATTTACTTTGCCTTGTGGAGACTTGGTGCCTACTTCACTCCACTTGGTGAATTCATAACAGGGACAGAAATGCTCAAATTGGTAAATCTTTCTGTGCTCACTCCATTTATTATGCAAGATATTAGCCAGCCGAGTGATGCTACGGGGGCCAGTTTACAGCTTAATCATAAAATCTCACAGCTTCGTAGTGCCAGGTCCTCTCTGGAAAGTTGTGGTTTGTCTTTTTCTGCCTGTCCCCTAAGGGGACCTTACCCTGTGCCCACCCCGAGCTTAGCAGGAGGCAGGGGCAGGGGACAGCTACGCCCACGAAAGGGGACGAGCACCTGTGGTGAAAGCAACAGGTCTGCCCTCCCTGAACCAGGCTCTTAACATTGCCAGTGTGACAGATCCAAAAAAGCCTGGCACGAAAGAGAAAGAAAAGTTCTTATGTTCCTGGAAATTCAGTTATAGAGGGGTTGCTGTAAAGGGCCTCCTTAATATGTTCCTGCTCTCTGCATTACCAGTCATTACTGTACAGCTTGCTCTTAGAGAGGGCTCTTGAGCTTCCATCACACAGGGCTTCTGCATTGTCTCCCGTATCCATAACGTCACTTTGCTAATGACTTCATTGATCCATACCTCCGCGTGGTTCAATATGCCATTTTCTGCCATGCTGTTTCAATGGTGTGGAGCTTACCTTTGGGACAGAGCCACCCAGGCATGGCACTAAGTTCTGCTGAAATACAGTTGTTTGACAGTTTCCTGGCTAAGATTCGGCCTTTAACGTATTTGCAGGCTTCGGGTCCAGAAAAGCAGTAAAGTAATAAAGCCAGAAAATCAGAAAGGCAGCAATAATCACATTCTGTTATCCTTCAAAGCATTAACTACCTGTACCACACCTAAAATACAGACATATATATACATATATACACACACACACACTTCCCTTGCCCAGTGTGAAAACAAAATCACCTAATCCACAAATTCACATCAAAAGTTTCCTCCCCTACAGAACATTCAATTACATTCAATTTATATCCATAATCCACCTGTGTGGCACTGCTAATAGTAGTTCTTAGAGCTATTTTTCCTTCTTCTTAAGAAAATGCGATTGTTTTTTAATTGAAAAACAGTCTCATTGGGGAATGGCAATCCCAGAGTTATATCCCCTGGGGATTTCAAAGCATGCAATACAATCGCTAGCGGTATGAGCAGTGTAAATGTGGATCTGCTTAATCCCTGCTAATCTCTGGGTTTTTCAGCACGTTGGTGTAACAACACTTGCACCTCCCAGCTGAGGAGCCCTTGAGTAGACAGCTATGAATACATCTGAAAAAATGTATGGATGAGTTCAGAGGGAGGAAGGATGGACACTCGGGGAGAAGAGATGAAGGATACCTGTACCCATGGCCAGGTGCTTGCTCTCCTGCAAGGAGAAAATCTCCACTTGCCCTTTTCAGCCACTCATTGGGCATCACTATCTAAAGTGACTCCTGCTCTTTACTTTACCCCAGTGATTAGTCCTGGTGAGAAGCCCCTCATTTTCATGACCCCATGTCTGAGAAGAAAATTTTTTTTCTCTTGGACACAGACCTTGCCTCCTGGCCTGGACTGAAACTGCCAGTGAGCCGGAGTGTGATGGACTGGGGATGAATGTGGTGCAATGTCTCATCAGTAACCTTGCTGTGGCTGCTTTCACCTAGTGTTAATTGGCACCTGCCTCTGGGGCTTTCAGCACAACTTTCCCATCATGTCCAGCACATCCTCCCCTAGCAGCAGTCTGACTGCCAAAGCCCCTGACAGTGAAGGAAGAACACTCGCTGGTAATGTTCCCTTCCAGCAGAAGAGAAGAGACAGGAAGGGTGGGAGGAGGGCTGCCAGGTGCCGCTGAGATTTGTGACAGCATCAACAGACTCACAGAGCTGCTGCCGTGGCCAGCCAAGCCCCTTATAGGACACCCAGAGTCAGTGTCCCTGCTTACCCACAGACACTTTTGCCCTCCCTCAGGCTCCTAGTTTTCCTCTGTACATATGGCTAATCCATGTCTCATTTCTCCTTCATAATTAGACTGCCTTGCAAATGCTTGTTCTTATCGATCCCATTTTCCAGATCTTTTTCTAACACCCCTGCCTCCAGGCAGCCCTGTAGACCTCAGACAGAAGCTGTCTAGACAAATTCAGAAAAACTTGGAAAGCACTTGGATGGTACCACAGGAGGTTAGGCAGGAAAGTTTATCAGGAAATTGCTGTCCATTTCCTCCACAGCACAGTTTGAATTGCGAATTGTAAATAAGGCATGAGATGCACTCTGAATAATGAAGAGAAATGATGAAAAGTATGAAATGGCTGATCATGAGATCGCAATTTATTTTGGATGGTGAATGTAGGAGAGGTTCCCAGGCAAAAATTAGTATGCAAGTACGTAGGTACAAGATGAAAGATGGTATCATAATACATATGAAAATGGGAATCAAATGAATATTGCCCAGACAATCCTAAGTCTAACCATTCTTATATTCCAAGAGCTTAATTTTGCTGTTTTAAAATCCTCTTACGTTTAGAGGATCAAGGTCTTATTTTGTTAATCGCTTGTATGGAAATGCTCCCAATGTGGAAAAGAAATTCAGTGACCAATAAAATAGACAAAATAGTGTTCCATGTTTTTGTCCTTTTGTTGACATTTGACTTGTCTGTATATTGAAGTGTGGGGTTTCAGCCATTCCTTTACTTAAGAGAAAAAGAACTGTGCTGAGCAAGGAAAAAAACCCCAGGAAAAACCTAGTCACATAAAAAAATTTCTTTACTTTTGGTATATTCAGCATTTTTCCTGAGTAAAGTTCACCAAACACTCACATGAATAAAGTAACTTTGTTTAATTGGATTGAGCCTGGAGAAAAAACCAAGTAAATCTTTAAGTGAGGGCAGGGAAGGATAGGGGGAAATTCTTCAAGGTAAAGTGAGAAATGGTCACACTCTCATAGAATTTTCCTAGGGCAGAGTATTATTTTGGATGCTGGGTTATTTTTCCGAACTCACAGACTTAAAGGCAGAACATTGCCTGTCTCATTCATAACACAGGTCATAGGATTTCACCCAGCTGGTCCTGCTTTAGGACCATACCTGAAAGAGCTGAAATTATCGCAGGCAGACTCTGCACCAGCTGAGTGGTGGGGTGAGAAAGATCCTGGGATAGGCAACAAGATTTCTCTACTATCCCACCAGCTTGGATCCTTTCCTATGTCATCAGCAGAAGTTTCTTACTTGGTTTGTTCATCAGCAGTGAATTCAGCACAGCCAGAATCCTTTCTGGGTTTGGAGGGTCTGGGAGCTAACAGAAGAATTGGAGTGCCTCATTTAGGGTACCCCATGATTTCAGTGCTGGGATGAAGCTGGAAAACCTTCAATCATTTGCTGCCTCCTTAAAATTAGAGATTCTACCCCAGCTGAAGGCAGCCTAACTACCAGTGTCATACATGCCTTCAGGATAGGTTTGACAAAGGTGGCTCAGGTATAGCTTGGGATGAAACAGCAGTGGTTCAGGCTGCAGTAAGCACTACAGAGTTCCAGGCACAATTTTACACAGCCTCCTGGGCTTTGAGCTGCCATGATTTTATTGCTAGTGGTTTACAAATCAGCTGCATCAAGACTAGATCCATTCTGCTTGTGATGGCTGCAATTGCAGCCCAGTAGCTTGAGCAGCTTGATCCCTTTTGCTCTTTTAGGTCAGCAATGAGAAGGATAAATTATCTGCTCTGAGCAGTTTTTCTCCATGATGTCCCACAGCTCAACCTCATCCACACACACGAAGGAGAGCTGGAGAATGGCAGCCTCGTGTGTAGATGGTAAGCACACCCACACTCCCATATTTCTGTGTGCCAATTCATTTCAGGGCTGTTGACTTCTGCAGGGATTTAACTTCAGGGTCAACATGAGAGTTAGATGAAAGAAACATTCACTTTGGTGAGCTCGTTTGTAGGGCTGGGAAAGGAGGTAAGACTCTTTGACGATAGCAATTATCCCGATGGTGCTGGCAAACCCTGTCAGTCAGCAGGCAGCTTTTGGCTCAAAAGGAAGCAGGGGAGAGAGTGTGATGGTGGTACTTGAGTGCTCTGCACCTTTTAGCTACCACCTCTGAACGAGCTGGTAGGTCTTGCAGACTGGTGTCCTCATTATGAGATCGGAAACTGCCAGTGTGCATGCCGTGTTGGTAATCCTGGGAGAGAAATCAGAAGCTCAGCTGGAACGAAGACCGCTCACCTTTGCAAGGATGCATCCTCCAGAGCAGGATGGAAACACATCAACAGCATGCTGTGATTTGACACAGCAAGCACAGCTACGGCCCAAGCTGCACACAAGCTGTGGTTGGAGAGGGAGTCAGGATGCAGACTTGTTAATCCAGCACATCTCAAAAGCGCTATAAAAATAGGAGATATCTTATTTACAAATGAGATCTTATTTTTAGCACCAGGGAGAAAGGAAGTGCGGAGGGCTGTGACACTGTTGTTCACACTTGTTCATTTACCCAGGCTTCCCCCAGAGAGACCAGCAGCTAGCACAGGCTAGTAGAGGAGGCTTGCAGTAAGAGAGCCAGTTTACACAATTTGCTTAGGAAAGAAGACCTTTTGTGGCAGTCAGAGCAGCACAAAACATGTTGTTCTTCACTACGGGGTGAGCTATCTCAGGCAAATGCTACCTATTGAACGAGGAGATGAAGAGGACCAGATGGAAAGACAAATTTCCTTTTCTAGGATCCAAGAGAGTGGGCTGATGCTGTTGCAAGCGGAGATGAAGGCTGAGTTGGAGACTGAGGATCTGGCTGCAGATCTAAAATTTGTTGGGTGGAGGGGGAGAGATGTGCTGGCCCAAATGTTCACAGAGAAACTGTAGGATGAAGAAAACTAAAGGTACTTTTAAATGTAGTTCTGACCTTCAGCACAGTAACACCTGCCTTCCATCTGTGTCCTTAAGTCAAGATGTCTGTGCCTTAAAAAAACACGGATAAGAACACCCCACCCTACATTACACTGAGAGGATGGTATTCACTTACTGACCATGGCAGCCCAGCTGCCAGAACCTCTCCCTGGCAGCACTCAGGCCCATCCTCCATCACTGAGCCCACCCCTCAGGTGGGGACAGTCACAGCTTACAGCTGTACCAGCCTTCTGTTTGCCTGTGATACCCCATTCCCCTCTGTCCCTGTCTCCTCCCGTACATCAGATCTTCCAGCCTTGTCCAGAACCTTGGTCCCTCCCCAACACTCACTGCTCCTTGCCTCTGCACCATCCTGGCAGGAGTGCACCCTTGACATCTTTCCTCCAGAACCCCTGTGTCCCCACAAGGTCATTCAAATCCATGGCTGAGAAGGTTTTTACTCCACGCTCTCGAAGACAGGCAGTGTGTCCGTGCTGCCCATTGTCCAGCACTGACACAGGCTGGTGTGCTCCCCTCCCCCTCTCCCGAGATAGCCACACTTCAGAGGCAGCTGCACGGCTTTTTATAGATGGGACTTAATGCCACTTGACGGACCACAGCGCTATTTTTGTGCCCAGCTAGCACAGCCTTAGTATTCCGCGCGTGCGAGTGCTTCACCCAAGACTAGTTGCTGAAATATAAATACCACTCAACCAAAGTTATTTAGGACTTCAGTTGGATCGACCTGATCCAAGCCAATTATTTTCCCCGATATTATTAATTGGACTGCATATAAAGTGAGTGAGATGTGAAAACAGGTCTGCAGAATTACTTATTCCATTAACAGTTGGTTGGGAAAAAAAGAGGCTCTGTCCTTGACTTGGCTGTGCCATGGCCTCATCAAGAAGAAGGGAATCAGGGTTTTCACATGGGAAGCTGCTCTGCTGGCAAACACAGTTCACTTGGTGTTAGTTTGCATCAACAAGTTCCCTGCTCTCTTATATTCATGAAGATAAGGGCTGGCTGTGTAAATGCTGTTGCAGAATCCAAACTCTCTCCCTGCTCAAAACAACTGTTGCTTAGACCTCTGTGGAACTAATTTATTGCCAAAGAGAGTGAAATGTAAATAGTCGCAGCAGGTACGCGAGCAGGCGTTTCTTCACTGAGTATTACTTGGAGAAGAGCCAATCCGTGCCTGTACACAGAGCTGGGGGGAGCAGCTTTTCAAGCATGAGAGAAAAGTAGGACTGGCTTCAAAAGCAATTATTATTTTATGGGAATTACTCCAGCAAGGTGGGGAGGGACTGAGAAACTCATTTTTTCAAGATCGAAACTCTCACTCAAGTTTCCTTCACTTCTCCTCCAGAGCTCAAAAAACAATGAGAGCAGCTTTGCAGCTCCAGTTCTATGTGAGTACTGGGTCCTGGGGAGACAAGCATCCCAGTAACTTAGTGTAGACAAAGCCTATTTTTTTTAAACACAAACCATGAGGAAAAAGATGCATCTGAGACATAGGTCTGGGGCAGAGTTTGTCACCCTCTGCATGGGGAGAGGACTTCACACCATCCCACTGAGCCTCCCTGTGCCTGTCTCACGGCTACTCCAGTAACAGAGGTGCGGTTGCACCAGGGCCTGTAGGGGTTGGGGAACCATGGATGGTTCCCCAGCCCCAAGAACCAACATTTTACGTCTCACAGCCAGTGAACTCTGGCCCTCTGCATTCACCATCATCTCTGACAAAATCCACCAGGGCTCTTCCTGTGTAAATCATCATCCCCGGTGTTACAATGGAAAGAGAGATTGTCTCTGGTGGCAGGTGAGTCACTTGCATCCTCTTCTTTTCCAAGACCAGCTTCTTTTCAAACTCAAAGCCTAGGTGTCCAGCCTTGTGGGGAGGGAGGCTGGAATGCCAGGGAAGACACTACCTTGTCCCAGCAAACAGCTTCACTTCAGATGTAGTTTTGTACCATTGTGATTTTTCCTTCACCGGCTGTTTGGATCTAACTCCTCAAGGGCGGGTTAATATGGAAAAAAGATGACCTACAGAACATCTAATAGTTGTAAAACATATTGCACATAACCTGCAACACCATCACCCAGACTGCAGGGCAGACGCCTCTGCAGCACAGAACTGCCACTGCCACCTCTGCCAGGTCGGAAAGAGCTCAGGACTTTGCTGCGGTGCAGCAGAAATTAAAGGTATTAGTTCCTATTTTGTGGGGTTATTTTAAGCACCATTATCCTGCTTCCTGAAACACAGTAGTGCTTTGCAGTTAACTGTGCTTTGGGGAGGAGGAATGGACTATATGGTCTCCCAAAATCCCTCCCCAGTTCCATAGCCTGGCCTGAGTGGGAGATCAGAGCAATCTTGAGAGGTGCTTGACTCCATCCCCTATACCCTCTTACCTACTCTGGAAGACTTTCAGTGAAGGCAATTCTGTAGTATCCTTCTTGTCTCCATGCTCAGGGTTTACAGCTCTCCTACAGGCTGTAGGATATTATAGGAGATTGCACCTCATCTTGGGGTATGTTTCTATATATTACGCCAATTATTTCTCATCCTGCATGTATGAGACAAGCAGGAAAGTAAAAAACAGTTCTCTGTGTATTGAAAGCTTTGTAATTCCCCTCAGTTATCTACTTTCTAGACGAAACCAAACCCACTTATCTTGTGCCTTCTGAAACTTTTCCTTTTTTTGCTGCCTTGCCCAGATTGCCTCTGACATGATATCCAAATCTGGCCACATTGCACCAGGTGGGATCTCAGCAGCACTGGGTGAAGCGGCATAAGTAGCTCTCACACCGTCTGCCTGCTAACACCTCCTACCCAAAGATTCACCTTTCTCAAAACACCAACATATTATTGGCTTGCTCAGTTTGCAGTAAGCCAAAACCCCAGCTCCGGTTCTTCTGTACTGCTCTCTCAGCATTTATTCTGCAATCTGTTTTTATGCATTTGATTTCAATGTGTAATACTTCCAACTTTTCTCAAAATAATTCCATCTCTCTGGGTCCAGATCATTCTTCCAGCTCATTGAGATCGCTCTTTTTCTTATTATGTCCTCCAGTCTCGTTATAGCTCCTTCCCAGCTGGGTGTCTGCTGCACATGAAGCCTCTTCCATCATCCACCATGATAATGAACACAGTGAACAGAAATAGTCCCAAGGAAAAATATTCCCCTGCAGAATCCAACTTGAAATGCCTTCTCATTTTGACAAGAGACGATTGCAAACCAGTCAGTGCATTTTTTCAACCACTTCAGTGAGACTTCATGGCAATTTCTTTTCTAATGAAGATTCACCCAAAAAAAGCATAGAATACTTCAAACACCTCTTCATCATGCTTTATTTGTTCTCTGTGTCCATTAAGTAATCGAGCTACAACTCCCTTTGCCTCGGTCCTGCCTCGGTCCTGCTTCTCACACATTTAGGAGACTTGTTTTTGTTGTTTTCTTGACTTGTTTTCTTGACTTGTTTTTACTATTTGCAAGACTCTATTTTTTTTTCCTATTTCAAGTAATGACACACTCCTGATGCAGCTATACAGGGTTTACTGTAGATGCTATTGCTTATCTGCACTGCTTTGCCTGTAATATAGCCACCAGCTTTCTGCACTTCTTCACTTAGAATTTCTTCCTGACACTCTGCCTAACTGCTCTCTGAATTTGCTGAAACCTGCTTTTTTTATTTAAGGCCAGTTCTTCATTCTGTCACACTTA
This sequence comes from Platysteira castanea, assembly GCA_013397175.1. Classification (NCBI taxonomy): domain Eukaryota; kingdom Metazoa; phylum Chordata; class Aves; order Passeriformes; genus Platysteira; species Platysteira castanea. The sequence goes on from VYXC01009560.1 coordinate 1,727,493, forward strand.
GCCCTGAAATAGCCAGTGATTTGTTCTTCATCCTCAGTTTTAGTGGAAGATGAAACAAGACACAGAGAATGTCCAGTTCTAATTTCATATATTGCCCGTCTCCAAGGAAGTGATGGACTGGCAGGATAATCTGCTCTCTTTTCTGTGCTTGGTATGTAGGTAAAGGACTTTTACTTACTGAGTTGTAATTCTAGTAGGCTTCATGAGCACACCAAAGCAAAGTGCTGATGGGGGGGGAGGGGGGGAGGAATCCTGTTAATCAAGGCAGGGGGGTCTTAAATGACATATGAGAGAGTTATGTTTTAATTTGTTCTTTGAGAGATGGGCATGACTAGCAGCAATCTAGGATTACCGGATAACTTGGGCAGCTGTCAGAACAGACAGAACATAATTTACGACATCCACATCAACTATCCAGGGAAAGGTAGTTGGAATTAATCTAGTAGAATAAGAAACCACCCAGAGACTTCAACAACAAATATGAAATATTTATCCTAACATAGCATTAAAATTAGAAATGAAAGCCACGAAGGAAGTCGGGAAGTTCACTGAGCAAGTCCCCTTAGCTCACTTTTTATAAAAGCGCCCTTAGAGGAGGAGGCACAGAATTTTTGGTGCCTGTTAACGTATCACTGCCACTGAGATGGATGAGAGAACCTCTTGGTTTGGGAACTCAGGGGAATAATGGAAATGTTGACTCTTTCATTTTCTTAATAAATAAGGGTTAAATACTGCAAAAAGAGGTTTAGAAATATTTCAAAACCTAATTTTACTATTTTATCAGCTTATAGAGGAAGAATCACATATGTGACTTTCTCAGGAGCACTGGCAATGAGCCACATCACAAAAATACTTCTTTGCACATACATCAAGAAGAGGCCAAGTGCATTTATGGTACATACATTAATTATTCCTAGACATTTCAGCTACTACTTGAGTGAGGATCAGAAGCCTTACCCTGAAAGCTGTTGAGTAACTTCAGTAAAATTCAGAAAGAAAGAAAAAGATGGCCAGTGACTTAACTATGTTACCTGGAAATTTTGACAACCACTTATGCATCTGGATACCTTTATAAACCTAAACCTCCTTCTCCCTTTCTCTAGCACCAAGATTTTTTCAGATGAGGGTCTTAAACATCTGAGCAGAGAAGGGTTGTTTCAGTTTGGAGTGAAGGTAAGTGGAAATACTGTCTCCTTCCAGATTTGGAAATTGCTGCTTCAGTGGTGACAGAGCACCTTTAGCAAACCTCTCAGCTGAGCTACAAAAAGGTTAGTCAGGGTTCTTCAAATCAGCTGTACTAATTTGGAGTAAGGAGTAACCTGGCTTTCTGAAGTAATTGTTTTCCTGTTCTCTTTCCCTATCTCTTTTTCAGAGGCCAGGTTTGCAAGCAGCTTGACCTGTTTCTCATTTTCATGCCAAATTGCTCCTTCACTTCATTCTCTCCTCCAGGCAGAACGAGGAGTGTGTGGAGGAGACTGATGTTTCCTGACAGCCCTACAAAGCGTTTCTGCTTTCTAAGGAAAACAAAGGCCAGCCAGACTGCATTGCAACCAAAAGCCCTGCCTCAGGAGGCTGCCCGCCCAAAGGCTGGGGCAGAGCACAGCTGGATCCAGCAGCCACTTCCCTGGAATGCACAGGCTTAACCAGAGTGGCACTGGAGGGAGGAAGCTGTGAAAGCTTTTGCCAGCCCCAGACCTTTCAGTCTGGTTGTGGTACGGTGGCACCAAGCCACTCCTTCAGCCCAGCTCCTCAGGCCTGGACACAGACAGCAAGTGGACAGAAGAATGTGCTGCTCAGGGCTGGTCTGAGCCTGTCCTTGGCTCTACTTGCAGCTGGAGCAGGCTCGGTCACCAAGTCCTGCTAAACTGACTGCCAGCCACACTCAGCTACCATTAATTTATAATAGAGACAAGGCCATCTACACTGTGAACACACACCATGAGCTGCAGCTCTGTATTTACATGACATTCACAGTGGGTCATTCTGAGGGCACGGACCCCTAGAGAAGCTGTCAACCCGTAAGATCAGAAGTGAGGCTACAGTCACGCATGTGCTTTCAGGCTGTGGTGAGCGTGAGGAACTTACCTCGCCTTCCTTTTGCCGAAGAGTAAGGGCATGAATGTGAATTATCACTCTAAAGTAGCTGACGGACTTCAGGTTGACTCTCCAGCTCCTTCCTGCTAGGATGCTGATTCTCCCTTATCCTCTGAGTCCTTGGGTTTGATGCTTGCTCGTCTTGTAGAGTAATTTGCATTTTGGTATATGGTTCCAAGAAAGAATAATAGTATTTTACATGTGTAAATGAATATCAAGTGCACCAGGGAGGGGAGAATTAGATCCTTATCTTTTGAAAGAATATCAAAAAAACAGGGGAAAGTTTGGACTTGAGCCAAAGAATATTTCCTCATTTTGATTCTAAAATGCTAAGAGAATTGTATTAAAAAGCATAATTATGGAAGAAAAAAAGCTTTAGCTAAGGTTGTGTTGCTAAATATTCCAAATCACCTTCTGCACAAAATCTTACTCCTTCAAAAATCCTCTGAAATTAAGATAATGTATTCGTTACAGTACTCAAAAGATTTCCATTTCAATTTATTGTCAAGGTTGAGAGGTTCTGAATAGGACTCCTGGGGAAAAGGGCAACTTCTCTATTAAAAAGATAGGACTTTACTGCCTGTAAGTCATTTTCAAACTCTGACTAATTCAGCCACGGAGTAACACGGTGGCACTGTGTTATTTAGGATAGCTGTGATTCCCCTTGCAATTCCCATTTCATAGTGGGAAGCTGAGGAACAGCTGTTGAACACTTTCTTCAAAGCAACAATCAGTGGCAAGGCAAGTCTTGGAGAGGATTCCTAGACTCCAAGTACAAGCATTGTATGAATACTCCACACAGGTTATCAGGAGCTTTCCTACATGCCTTCCATGCAGTCAGAATAATCCTAATTCTGCCTTCTGGTAGTGAAAGAGTGAGTAACTCTCTCACGGGGAGGAAGAACAGTTTCTTCATGACTCATACGGACCATTTGGATCCAAGTGG
>VYXC01009560.1:1730593-1809469 GCA_013397175.1 Platysteira castanea
AAGGAAAAGAAATAATCACCCACACAAAAGCTGTAGATTCCTAAAGAATCCATTTGACTGGCTGCAGTATCCATTTTTCCCCTTCCACTCATGGAGAAGGCTCATCCTAGCTCCTGAGCAGAGGCTTCCATGCAATAAGCTGTGACTCTTCATGGGTCTATGAGCCTAGAAGTGCAAACTGGAGAGAGAGTGTGGCTCCAAATGCAGTTCTGTGATGAGAAAATTTTGTGAACTGCAGCTCTGGAAGCTGCTGGCTCAGTCTTCTGTGATTGGACAATGGGGAGAACGCAATCGAAGTTGGGGCTTGTCCAAGAATTATGCAACAGCTGAGTTCTGAGAACAAAATCAACTGACAGACAAGGAAAACCTGATTTCCTTCAAAAAAAGATCTGCCATTTTAGGCCAAGGAAAAGCTGTGGGACATGTATGAGTGTGGCTTCACCATATAACCTTCTAGTCAAGGTGAGGCATCTGTCTCAGTTCAACTGTTACTATGTCAAGCTGAGGAGGTAAAATATCCAAGAGGTCCTGAATCAGTCTTTAAGAATAAAGGACGCTTGTGCAAGTGACTGTCTTCAGGGAACAGACTCCATAGTAATGGTCTTTCTCCAGGAGCAGGGAGGAATTTTGAACAGAAAGGCCTGGAAAAAATCTTGTTGGTGCATCTGAACCCCAAACAGTGGAGGATCGTGATCTGAGCCAGGGGATGTCTTACATAATCTTAATGATGGAAAGAGAGAAATTCTTTTTTCCTTCCTTCTTTCCTTCTTTCCTTCTTTCCTTCTTTCCTTCTTTCCTTCGTTCCTTCCTTCCTTCCTTCCTTCCTTCCTTCCTTCCTTCCTTCCTTCCTTCCCTCCTTCCTTCATCTCTTGTTTGCTAGAGGTAAAAGGTTGGGAGAAACATTCATGGCCTAAATCAGCAGAGACTCTCTGGCCTCTGAGCCTAGTGTACTAAGAAAATAGCTATAAACACACAGAACTTGGAACACACCGAGTTGTGTTTCCACAGACATCGTTGTTTAGTCAGATACAATCTGACTTTATAAGTCACTGCCACTTCCATGGTGCAAACAAATGGCCAAGTACAGCTCTTGTAGAAGTGGATATAATTCCAATGGCTTTGCTAAGGTGAAACCTACATACCCCAGACTTGGATTTGACTAAGTGGGCATGAGATTGATGAGTGTCCTACAAAGAAAACACTCAGCAGCATTAAATTTGAGGATGCCTCATCTCTGGAGTTGTTCAAGGCCGGGTTGGATGGGGCTTTGAGCAAGGTAGTCTAGTGGAACGTTTTCTGCTTATGGCAGGGGGGATGGAATTAGGTTATCCTTAAGGTCCCTTCCAGTCCAAACCTTTTTATGATTCTGCGAAACTGTTCTGTCAAACCTCTGATGAGCACTCAATCAAAGCAGCACATGCTAAAAAAATCCATTGAAAGAATGTTCCCTACAGGTAGACAGTGCATTAATGAAATAAAGTATTTCCTCAAATTATGCCCAAGGAGAAATTAATTACTGGCGGAATGAGGGAAGAAAAGGATCTCTACCTTCTGCAGTCTCAGGGTACTGTGCTATTTTTGCCTCTTGAAATCTAATTTCCATGAAACATTTCTGCAGAGTGCATATTTTCTAAACACGAGTTCCTTAGCAGCCCTGCTAATATAAACGCCGTAATTCCAGAATAAAGAGACAGTGCCCTGCTCCAAAGGCCTGTGGCTGAGAAAGGCTCTATTTCAAAGGGATCCTAGTGCTCATGCCACGGCATTGTAGGTAACCACTGCCCAAGTGGGACTCAGACTGACGGAGGGAGGCTTAAACTCCCCAAAGGTAGATGGTGGGGAGGGTGTATGTTAACTCCAGTGGTACAGGCTTAGTTCATGCCCAGAATACAAATACAACTCCACTCTGATTTTTTTGTCCCCTGCTGGCTCATGCTGATGCCAGATTCTGGCATAACACTGTGAACAGCATTTGCTTGCAGTTGGTTTCAGTAAGGGGAGTTTACAATAATGATGATGTAGCTTGCAAGGCGTTCCTAGAATTATGTGTATGCTTTGAGCAGTGTTGCTTCAATGCTCCCTGCTTCTCCAACTTGCCTTCACTATCCTTTTTTATCCCATCTGCGCCACTTTCCCACCCCTCCTGCCACCCAGCAGATATCAGAAAAACACTTGGGCTTTTCCCAGTCAGCCTCGTGTTCAGAACAGAAGAACAAGTGCCTCAGATTGGCACACTGAGACAGGGCCAGCCCCAGTGAAACATCTGCCTGAATACACTGAGAGCACTACCCCTGCCAAAGCGCTGCAGGTGAAATTCTGCCCCTGAGAAGTGGAATCCAGGCTCAGCTCCTGCTCCTGAGACCACCACAACAGTTTCACCCCTCAGCAGGACCTTCCTGGCTGCTGCTGTGGGAGATGCTGCCTCACACCCCAGCATATCTATGTAATGGGCTGGATCATAGACTCCCTGGCTTAGTCCCAGGAGGATTGCTGCCAGTTATCCACAGTGAAGAACAAAACCCTAGGGGGTTTTATCTTTGAAGATGGAGAGAGGCATGACAGGACTCTGTTTCTAGCACTTCTTTTTGGGCTACCTGATCTCCTGATCCTATGCCACACCACCAGCCTGTGGTGCCACCCCATGCCTTCTGTCTTGGCAGTGGAGGGGAAGCCAGAACAGGGGGACTGGTATGGGCTTGAGAAATCATCTGCTCTTCCTCTCATCATCTGTCATTCTTTCAGTGCAGCACTACTGTACCTACTTGACGTTTAATCTTATCAGCATCAGCCAGTCTTGTCCCCACAGGTGGAAGTTGTTCTGCTGGCGTGCACAATATGGCCAGAAGTACAGCAGAGGTGCCAATTTCCACAGCAGGCAGGTGAGGCAGCCCTCACTCATGCCTCAGTCTCTGAAGAGCCATTGGCCAAAGGAGAGAGGAAGGAAAGCCTTCTTCATTGCTACTCTAAGAGTGAGAAGAAAACAGAATTTGGTGGTGCATGTTCTATGAATTTGGTATTAGCCCTGGCATGAGCAACCAGACAATGCTCAGGGCCCTGCAAGTTGTTTCCATTTTTACAGGAAGCAGTGTCAGTCTTCCGTGTCTTTGATGGATCTCTGACCACTGAGTAAAGCTTCAGAAGAACCTGGTTTTCATGGATGCTGTAAGCCTCAAAAAACAGGAGATTGTTCTCTGCCCACAGCCTTCACTTGATTTGACTTGGGAAGTCTCCCACCTCTGGAATTTCTTTCAGTGCCTGACTCCCAACACCTTTTCAAGTGATGCTGAAGACTTCCTCTGCTGCCTCCACTCCCAGTTTCCACAACCTTCTTGCTCTCCTCTCTCAAGTGTGTTAACTCTGTTTGCTCACACTATGCCTGTAGCACACCCCCAGTTTTGGGCAATGAATAACCACTGTTGTTCCTGCTCTTTGCCTGTGAAGAGGTCTTACTCTGTCCATAAAGTTCTTGGAAGAAACAGCTCATGCTCCTAATGCCAGAAGAAAGTGTGAAATATTACCTATATTGCCTTAATTCCTCACAGGCTCATTTACAGACCTACTACAACAGAATAGCATTAATCTAGACATGCACAGCATCATGGCTGTCACCACGGGCTATAATGTGCTGGACTTCGTGAACACAGCAGTTTTCTTGCTCTCTGTGATGTATAAACCAACAGCCTCTGTGTGGAACAAGCTCAGAGGCATGGCTGTACCTGAGAGCAGCGCCTCCTTTCTCCTTCAGTTTGTGGGAGAGAAGACACACAATACAGGGTTTTACCCATTCAGATTCATCTGGCCAGTGCACCACGTCCTCAGAAACATCCTCCCTTCAGCCTGTGCCAGCCGTGTCCTACCTGGTTCCACATCACTTGCGTCCAGGATGAGTCACCGAGCCCTTTGCAGGCATGTTTCCACCCTGCCAGCCAGCCATGGCTCAGGCTCTCCTTAGCATAGAACATTCCCAGATTCACAAACAACTCTCAGCATGTGACACCACTTCCTCTCTTTGGGAACAAACAACTCAGTGTGTGGGTTCAAAGTGGGACTCTTGCAGTCTCTTTGGTGTCTCCGCACACAGCAGGACCGAGCCCGGCAGCTCTGACGCACAAGTGGGATGGTGCGGTAGGATTTGTGCTCAGACAGTTGCCTTGCTCCTCTCTGGAACATTTCTGTCCCCACTGCAGGTATCTCAGGTGCCCCTGAGGTGGGTCCTAGACCACCATAAACTGCACAGCAAGGAGTGTGTCAGAGTGCAAATTGAACAGGAGCATCCTTGGAGAGGACTGCAGGGAAAGCTGAAAGAGGAAACCGCATGTCTGGAGGACACTATCCTCTCTCACAGATCAGAGACCTCCTTGAGAGCAGAACCAAAGTGATAGCAAGGTTCCTGTGAAACACTCGTGACAACATGTCTAAAATCTATGCTATGCTCTCGCAGTTCAGTTTCTTACAAACAATCCCATTTAGAGGTATGAATTGTAAAGTGCCAGGGGATGGCTGCTGGAAAATGGGATTTTTGAATTTCAATGAACTTTCAAAGAAGACTTACTGCTCAGGACAAGCGCACACCTTTCCTCCACTTAAAGTTGTAGGAGAATGAAATCCAGTTGTCAGACAGGCAAGTTGATCTGAAAATGCCCTAAACCCCACAAACCCAGTCCTCAGCTTCAAAACTACCCACAAAACTACTTCTATTTTTCCTTTCATTATTGTTTATCTCACCTTTTAAAATTCTGCTGATACCTTCAGTAGCATATGAACTGGCCAAGTCTCTTCTTTTAAATCTCTCTGCAGAAACAGAAGAAATATTCTTGCTCTTGGTAAATGCAGCAGTGCAGGTGCTCCTTGCAGATAAGGTAAAAAAGCAACTTCAAACATTAATAACAATTTATGTGGGCCATGGCTGAATTTTTTGTAGCTGAGTACCAGAAACAAGTTCTGGGGTATGAGTACATATTTAATATTCGTCTTTATTTGAGCACAAAAATATGGGTTCAGAGACAGGTTAAATGATGGGGTGTCTCTATGTAAGAAAAAAAGGCATTGAGGTTATGTTCAGGTCTATCGGACGTGAGCATCCGGTTTGTTTCGTGTTACAACATCAAACAATATCAGAGATGTCCATTTTGGAGCTAGCAGCTGAATTCCAGCAACGACAAGAGGCCACTAGGGAAACGGATGCATTTCTTAGAAGATATTAAAATGGTTGCTCTGAATCACTGAGCACCTCACCCGAGGCAATGAGCTATGGCAGGGTAAAGGCACGCCACAGTCACCAGACAAATCAAGCTCATCCAGCCTGGAGGAGTAGCACCAAAACCAGCCTGCTTCTCCAGCCCCCCTCCTCTCCACCAGATCAGACAATCCAGTGTCCTCAACCTCACTGTCAGCGCTTCATCCTGTGCCACGAGTGCTGACGAGGTTTATTCCCACTCTGATGGTGGGTACTGTAATGGGGCAAGCCAGATCCCAGCCCCTCGTGCCTGAGCTCTTCCCACAGCACCACTGTGGATCTCCACATACAAAATTGTGCCATGTCCAAAGCACAGAAGACCACACAGAGCTGGCGGGTCGTATTCCCCCAGTTTGGGACCCAGACAGAGGCCACGTTGGCAGAAATTATGCTGCTGTGGAAACCTGGCTTTCAAATCCCAGGACCCAGTTTCCCAAGTCTGGCAAGAGGATATGGGGCAAAGACAATCACTGGGTGGTTTGGGGGATATGAAAATTCTGTGCAAAGGTATCTGCTTTAAAATGTCTTTGCCAGGGCAACCAGGAAAGTTGTCCCGTGAATGACTACAATACTGATTCCTGATCTAGTCTCTAAAGGCATGTGGCATGGAATTTTAAAAACTAATTAGCTACAATCAACTGTTCTACATTTTTGTCAGCCCCACACATTGAATTATAGTTTCTCAGATCTTTTATGGGTTGCAGTTGAATTTCTTTTTCAGTATCAAAACTGCATTCTTTTTCTCTGTAATATATTTTTAAGAGTGACAAGAGATCAATAAAAACATGTAATTTAAGGATCCATAAGCCCCACATAATTTAGCTTCACATACCATGCTCTAATAAAACAAGACATACCAGTCAGGTGGTTTGCACACAGGTATATACAGCTGTGTCTCTGGTTTGGTTTATGTTAGGCTTTATGTTTATAAGCTCTGACAGCTATTTAACACTTTATTAGGAAAACCAAAATGCAATTAAATATTGTAATGTGTGTTTCCTCTCCTCGGGTTCAGTTGAAAAAAATGGCCTACCCCCACATTTTGCATGAGAATGAAAGAAAGAAAAGACAGTGTTAATCACTCCCTATCCTTTGCAATTTTTATGGGCATTTGTTGCAGTTAAACAACCAGCATTTTTCTGTAGAACTTCCCCTATAGACCTGGATGACTGTGACAGATAGTCAGCAGCCAGCCTCAATTATAAATAACTTCTGGATATTTAACATGATCCTGCCTGGAAAAGGGAAAGCTGTGAGGCAGAGAGCCCTGATGCTCTCCATGGGGATCTTCTTCCCTGTATAAAGAACAGGGCTACGAGCTAGACAGAGAGCTCGGAGCTGCCCAGCTGCTCAGCAGCAAGTCGGTGTGAAGAGTCAACCAGCCACACTAATATGTCCCTCGATTGCAGCCAATGTCACACCAGGCCAGTGGAAGGAGCCAGGAGAAAACTTTCCTTCTGTAAAAGTGAGTGGCAAGCTGCTGAATCACTCTGGCAGGCAGGAGTCAGCATGTCTAGGAGAAGTGAAAGTCAATGTCTCCTGGAGGGAATATTAATAATAAAAACCAAAGCAAGGACATTCAGAACTCAAAAAGATCTTTACATTTAGTAAAAACAACATTCCAAGAGTGACTCCACACACAAATTAATATTTCAGTAACCATAAACCAATATTCATTTTATATTTATGATACAACATTATTCATCTACTAGAGTTTCAAAGTATTTTACAGCCGTGCACTAATAAAGCATCTCGTTTGCTGTGAAATGCAGCCATCTTGTCACGGGACCACAGCGGCTGACAGGACTGTCTAGGGCACAGGGGAGAAAAAGCTGCCCTCAAGGGAATTTGAGAGAGCTCAGCACTGCTGATCTTCCTTTTAAAGTCTGGGATGGACCAATTTACAGGAGCTGGGCTTAGGGAGACAAGACAAGTGGAAAAAATAGGTATAACAACCACGGTTGAATAGAGAAGTTTTAGACAAGTCCTTGTTGAAATCTGACTCGTCCAGTGCAGACATATAAATACATAATAAATCATGTAAAGCAGATTTTATTGTCCTTCCTCTCATTCATGTCATAGCAGAAACTAGCAACTGTCAGGAGCAAACCACCTGGGATCCCCTCCTTGCTGGGTCTCATCCCTTCCTCAAAAGTGGAGAGGGAGCCTCCATTTCTCCTTCTTTCCATCCCTGGCAGCCTTTCCCCAGCAGAGGAAAAGAGATGCAAAGTTAACCCTTTTGTTTACTGGGGACTGTCGTTATTCACCAGTCCATACCTACAGCCACCCATTCCATAGATTGAATTGATGTGAACAGTTAACTCAAACAGTAACAACAAGTAATACTCTTCAGGAAAAAAACTGCAGAATGCAACACCTCTGCCACAAAATTAAATAATCCTGTACGCATAAATATTCTTGAAATACAGAATTTGTATCAGAGGCAGCAGAAGCGATGATATGCGATATGCTTTGTTACAGTCTGATGTAGATTAAAAGTCGAATAATGTACCCTCGAAGATATACGTACCCAAATCCAATTTTCCCCTCAAATAGAAGTACAATAAATAAAACAGGCATCCAAAACTGTCTACATAACTCCAAGCAATGCCATGTGCTTGGTTTTTATGTGTTTAGGAATATATATGTACATAGGGATGTACATACACATGAATATGAATTTGTTTATTCAGGGATGGAGTTTGCTCTTGGTCTCTCTATGAAGATTGAGTATTTCTAAAATAACCATTAGAAATCAAGTGAGAAGGGAAAGGGGGAAAAAAACCCTTTAATTTTCATTTGGAAAAGGTTCCTCCTTATTGATATGGCTTCTGTTTGATAGGAAAATTCCTAGGAAAAAAATTGAAAGAAAATGTTAGCTGTAGCTTAATGCAAATGCAAGCATAATTTGGTGGAAACATGTAAGTTAACAGGTGCCGAGGGCTGTTGATTCAGAGCATGACAACAACCAACATGGGCCACTTGAGAGTTTTCAGCTGAGTATTTTACACAAGTCTTTCCAGCTGTATATGGTATCTCGGACAGCATTTCTATCTTCTTGAGAAAGTCCTCAGAGGTCCCTAGGACAGCAGCTCAGGCACCAGGTGTTTGCACTGTTTCACAGGACAGGCTAAGCAGCAACTCTTTGGTCACTGCAATATGAGAAAGATACAAAGCCATTAGAGAGCATCCAAAGGAGGACAGCAAAGATGATCGAGGCCCTCGAGGTGAAGCTGTGTGAGGAGCAGCTGAGGTCACTTGGTCTGTTCAGCCTGGAGAAGAGGGGGCTGAGGGGAAACCTCATGGCAGTTACAACTTCCTCATGAGGGGAAGAGGAGGGGCAGACACTCATCTCTTCTATCTGGTGACCAGTGACAGGACCCGAGGGAATGGCCTGAAGTTGTGTCAGGGGAGGTTTAGGCTGGATATTAGGAAAAGGTTCCTAAAAGTTCGACCCCAAAGGATTGCTGGGCTCTGGAACAAGTTCCCCAGGGAAGTGCTCACAGCACCAAGCCTGATAGAGTTCAAGAAGCATTTGGACAACACTCTGAGGCACATGGTATGATTCTTGGGGTGTCCTGTGCTGCTGGGCCAGGAGTTAAACTCAGTGATCTTTTGAGGTCCCTTCCAGCTCAGGATATTCTGTGATTCTGATTTTCCTTGACAAAACCTCTCTGTCAGACCCTGTAAGTGCTGAGGTCAACAGCTTGCTCTTCCAAATTCCTCCTCTTCCAGTCTGAGCACTGCCATGGGCACGCTGCCCCTCTCAAACCTGAAACTGCTCCCAATTTTATGGTATTTCTTCTATCTTTAAACATATACTCAACACACACTTTCAAAAACCTGTCCCCTTATGGCTCTGTGTACACTGGAGTATCAAGCATGCAAGTGCTGTGTAAATGCTTGCTGAGTACAGTGAAGTATTTGGTGTAAAAATATTTGAGTCCAAAGGTGAGTTAGAAATATAGCAGATGAGCAATCCAGGTGAAGAGGCTAATTCAACAGAGCTTATCTGGGACTGTGCAAGCAGCAGAGGGGGATGTCAACTGTATCTGAGCTTCTAGCAAATTTATCAGTTTAGTGGTGCCATATTGCCTTAGCAAATTTCCACTGGCTATTCATGCCTCAAAACTTTGCATTGCTTCCAATGTATTCAGGAAAAATAGTAACTTTGGTCACAATTAACATCTACAGTAAAACTTGTATGGATGAAAAAAAGGAGGGTGTGGTCTATCCCACATTTTACTCCCAGTTCCAGAACCTGTGGTAAATAACAGGAACAAGCATTTTGCAGCTCAGTGCTCAGAGGCTTGTAACCTGTGTGCTTTTATTTGTCATGACACACACATAGGCAGGTTTTTCTGTAAGGTGAGTCTTTCAATTCAAACATTAAAATCTTTTAAAAGCAACCCACTGCCAATCTACTATAACAATGGTCTCTGCTAGTGAATCTAAGCCAAGGACTCTGGGGACAGTGAGCACCTCAGTGTTCTAGGAAAGTCATTAAACATCTGTCTCTTTCCATTTTAACCATGCTGATCACCCCATGGACTTAATTTTCCCAGACATAAAATAAACCAACAGTATCTACTTACTTGGTTTGTGGATAGAGATGTCCGCAGTAAAGGGCTTGAGGAGTGAAGTAATTAATGAGGAAGATCTTTTTGCCTGCCACAGACTTTGCCATCTGTGTGAGGACCTAGTGTGAAGATCAAGTTGAGTAGCTGAGATATCTGATAGATTTATACAGAAAACTGAGTCAGCTGCAGAGAGAAGGCTGCTGTTGGAAGGCACCACAGGTCAGTGGGACATCTGCTGTGCTGTGTGGGACAAAAGGTGACGTGGGTGAAATGCGGTGGTGGAAACAGACCCTCTCTGTGCAGCATTGGCACTGGGGTTTGGTAGAAGACCTGATGCAGGGCAGGGCATGCAGCAGGGAGGCAGACCTCAAGTTCACGTTGAAGGATGTCACTCTGCTATTTCAATACTATTAAAGCATAGATCAACATGAAAATGTCTCCATGACAGACTCCCTGATAAAGCTGCAATGCAAGTGCCATAATCCAACCACTAAAGATCTCTCTACCCATGGCTGCTCTCAGCTGATCCTCTTGCAGGACAGGGGAGTGAGTCTCTCTCCTGTGTCTCCCAGGGTAAGAGCAGGGAGCAGATCAGTGCTGTTCCTCTGAAAATCACAGAGCCAATTAAGGACTGTCTTCCGGAGCCACAAATCAGATAAAATCAAGAGGCCACATTTCACTGTCTGATTGCCTTTTTCATCCATGGTGCTTAACCATCAAGAAATACAGGAATGCAATACTAGAAAGGACAGCTCTAACATATCCAAATAGTACACCAATCCCTTTGTTTTACCCTCCCCTTGTTTAAGGTGTCCCCTGCTCTTTTAGAGCACAGAACCTTACTCATCCTCATCCTCCACTGGCTAGAGCTGCTCCTAAGCCTGGTCTGCACAGCCACCAACACAGGAGACAGCCCATATCTCTGCTGGCCTCACTGAAATCTGCATCTCAAGTGCACAATGAGGCAGCTCCGCTAACTCATGCCTCTTCAGAGGCACCTGGTGCCATCCACTAAGCTTTTATAAACCCTCTGAGGAGGAAGAAAGCTCTGTAGGATGGGCTGGGATCACCAGTGGGTTTGGCATGGGACTGGTGACAGGCAGGGCCAGAGGGCACTGCAGGGCTCATCACAAACATATCCCTGCACAGACTTTCTGGTTATCCAACAAATAATTACCATGTCCCTTTAGGATGTACACAGCATGTGCCGATTACAACACATGGATCAGGAGGTGATGCTGCCATAAAACAGCAGCCAATAATGAAAATTAGCCCTGGGGGAGGCAGGAAGGGGGAGACCTTAACTTCCTTTTCTTTCTTTTCCTTTCCCTATGTTTAACTTCTTTCACTTTTTCTCCCTCAGCTTCTTTTCTTGTTTTTGCAATCACTGCACAATTTTTTCAGTGTTTTTTGTTCTTGATGGAAGCAGGCTTCTCTTTCTGCCAGGCAGGGGCAGAAATGCTCGAGGGCAGAAGCACTGCCCCTTTCAAGCCGGTCACCCATGAAGGCAGCTCCAGATGACCCACAAGCAGTGACACAGCCACATCTTGGAGCATAATGCTCTTGTAAGGCTGCTTATGGTAATAGAAACTTAGCATTCGCGATGAATAATCACAGATTTTATTTATAGTGACAAAATGAGAGGGCCTTTTATGCAATATTGACTCAGGTTACCCAGGTCAATAGCAGCCAAGTCATAGTGACTCATTCTGTGGAATTAAATATTTTAAACATAGCACAGTTATAGTCTGAGCCTGACTTGCCTTCAGTAACTGCCTTGATCTCATTTTCCTCCTTCCTCCCCCAAAATAGACTCGAGAATTCAAAGTATCCCATGCAATACAGCACCTGATGATCAAAGACATGGAAAGGAGTGCTCACGCTGTCTTTTGGAAGTCTTGCCTAGTGATCTATACCAAACAGGGGACACATGTAGGATGCAGCTGTGATGCCAGGACACCATTTTTGCAGGGTCATGTTGTTGGTGCTTTTACAGTAAGGTCACTCGAGGACCCAGGTAGCTGCATGATTCATGCAAGGTCGTTGAGAAAACCAAACAGAAGAGCGGGGGATGGAGTTTTAAAGCTCTGAGTGCAAGGGCCAGGGACTTGCCTGCAAGTTTTACAGTTCAGATGACTGAGGGGAAAGTAACGCTTGCTGAAGCCTTTCGACCTCTCTGTAAGGTAATAAAGGACTCGTGCACTTGGTCCAGGCACAGGTCCTGCTGTCCCAGAGCAGCTTTAACAATGATGTGATAAAGATTGCACCCACAGGAGGTGCAAGCTGGTACCAGGGCTACCCCGGACCAAAGGCTGGAATAAAAGCATCAGAGAAACAGCACCATTTGGGCTGGAGGACTTTCCTCACCTGGGACCTGAGAGTTATGCTGTGGAAAGTTCAGACCACTTGCCAGAAAGGATTTGAGTTCTATATGGTCAACACTTGTGCAGCAGTGTGTCCCCAGTCCCAGGAGGATCCACCCAGCCTTGCCCACTGCTAGGAACAGAGGAGAACCACTGCATGAATCTACTAGAAATTACAGGAAATAAGGAAATTACTGGGGACACAGTTTTTTGTGATTATAAATTACCTTCTCTATAAGCTTTCATGCAATGACAAACTCCCACATATTTTATGGGGTTAACTTTGACTGTCCCTGAATACATGGACTCAAACTACAGGCCTGAAACAACTTATGAGTCAGGGCAAATTAGGAACAGCCCCGCTGGATGCCACAGTGCCTCTACCGCTGGGAGGCAATTCAGACTCTGTTTGCCTCGCATGGCTTTGGGGTATTGATCAACCCCCGCGCTGCCAGCGAACCAGCCACGCTCTGGCACAGCAGGCACTGGGCCAGAAAGTTCAGTGGCTGTGTCAGCCCTGGGAGGCAACGTGTGCTCTGCAAATGGTTTTTAAATATGCCATTCAACATGGCTTCCCGAGACCATGGCAGCATGCAAGCCACAGCCATTTTTCACACTAACATGATTTCAGTGTGCCTTTTATTTTTCCTCCCAGTAAAACTGACCAGAAGAGAAACTACACTGAGACAAGGACTAAATTGCTCTGATTCAAGTCTTTCCCATTTGGAAGGGGCATTATTGGAACAATGGACGTAATAAAGTGATTCTTGTTTACATGACTTTTCCATTAGCAGAGGAGGATTTGTGGGAGATGTAAGCTCCTCCAGACATTCAATTAGAGCTGTTTAATGAAACACTATAACCAAAGCATCAGGGTATAAAAGGGTGATTTACCACAGCTTATTGCTTAGTTAGAGGAGAACACTTTAAGTAAGTGTGAGTAAGAGATGGAGCCTACAGTCTCCCTCTATGCATCTCAGTACTTAACAGCACACGCAATCTTCTCTGACCAGAGAAGACCACAGTCATTATTTCCCAGACCACAGTCATTATTTCCATGAGGTCCATGGCAGCCCCACTGAGTGTGCTCAGGGTAGGAAAGGCTTCACTCAGCAGCCTCTAGTTACGCAGCTAGGTCCTTCAAGGGCAGCAGTGTCTGTACTGGGGAAGGCATCACTGCTATGTGTCACGTAGCATCTTTGGCCTGAGCAGTGGAACCTCTTTTACTGAAAAAATAACAAATGTTCAGCTAAAAACTGAAGTAATTTCTTCCCTCTCCAGGAGAGCCACTTCTGCAGCAGGGAGGTGCAAAAGGACTATCCATTTACTCTGCAACCAAAACATTGCTTACCTCTGAAGGAGCAATAAGTCCCTACAGCTGCCCTAACACAGCCAAAGTGGTGTGAAAACAAAACTTTGGCATAAGACTTGAGCAGCAACATGACACCCACCACCTGGGATCTCATTGAAGGGATTTATTGTGCTCTATTCTGTCCAGCCAAGCCTGTTTGGCTGCTGTGTAAAGACAGCCCTTGGCATTTTTGGGGTCAATGTGATACCAGGAAAACGCTCTCTCCTACAGCAACAGCAGTCATCTTACCAGGTGTGTCTGTGCTCATTGTAGGGAAGGATACCTAGAACAGGAGGAATTTGTAGTTCACCATATTGATAAACCTGCTGACAAGACAGCATGCTGTGGAAGAGCCTGGTGCAAATGGAAATGGAGTCAGAGTGGGTCAGGATGTTCCCCTCATGGTCCGGGTATCAGAAAGGACAGATAGCCACCGTGCTTCCATGTGAAAGCACCACTTGCTGCAAGTCAGATATTGATCCTTCATATAGCTGCTTCTTGTGTAATTAAGTCTCTGGAGAGGATAAGGGAGAAAATTAACTTTGGAAATGAAAAGTATCAATAGCTGCAGCTGAGGTTCCTAATGAATTCGGGGTGATGGAACAAGCACCATGAGCTTCCCTTGCAGAAAAATTATGTTCTTACATAAAAAGTCACCTGGAAGTCAGATGATGGCAACTGCTACTTCAAATGGAGTTATAAAAGGGAGAAATTTTTACCCCAGAGTTTTGCCTTTGGACATAACTTTATAAATTACAAGTTCTGCTGGCAATACACAGGATACAGCAGCCCATGGTGGGCCCTGCTCTCCTTGGAAGGGCAAAGGTGTTCTGCCCTAGCACTAATACATGATTCAGACTCTCCAAGCAAAACTTCTGGGGCCTCTCTTTTAAGCAGTTTCCCACAATGTAACTCAATTCTAATAATGAACTTGCACTGCAACATCACCAGACTGAAAAAGTGTGCATTTCTATTCTAAAAGCCCTGGCTCTTCCACACCAGTAGGCTGGCAGCACTAATAGCTGCCATTAGCTAATAGCACTTGGAGCATCTTTATGGGTCAGCTGTGAGTTTGTGCATGACATCCATAAGTGACATGAGGAAAGAAGTTCCCTGTATATGAAATTAAGAAGGAAAAAAAGTGAAGAAGAAAACAATATTGGAAGGAAAACACATACAGGAAATACAAGCAATTAGGTGACATCAGCATGGCCAATGTAGTTCTCACTAATTTTGAAGGACTTGGTGACCCCAGAGTTCTTACATTTGGCATTACAAAACTGGGAAACTCTGCCACAGGAAAAAATGTTAAATGCACTAAGATGCTCTCAGAGTAAATGTATGAATAGCTTGATTTGTCTTGATGGATGGATAGACATTGTCACAGTTCACTTCATCTGACAGAACTAAGACTCATATATGGTACAAATTGATTCAGAAAAGAGAAGACTGTCACATGCTATTACTGCTACATTTGATCTTAATAGCTATGTACTATAAACAGATTTTGGTGCACGGCTGCTTCCAAGGGAAAAAATGGGGGGTAGCCCAGCAAGAATCAAAAGCTCTCCTGAGTATGTACCCCTTTGCACACCCTGAGAACTTTGAAGGGTGGGAAGAATCCAGTTAAATCTTGTCTTGCATTCCCTCTTTTGTCCTCTTCATCATTGCTGCATTTGGTACTCCTAAAGGATTTGCTAAAGGCCAGGGAAAGAAGGAACCCAATCTGTGCTGCATGTGTCTTCCTGATGTTGAAACCAAACACACTTACAGCTGTTAGTCCTTCTTCTCATGCCCTGTTTAGAGAAGAAATTCTGGGGTTTGTTTATCTTCTTATGCAAGACAAGTAGGATTTTAGGGCTTTTCCTATATTCTCCAGACACTTGTCACAGTTTCCTTGCCTGGACATACAGAATGGCTGCCTCTCTGAGGAAGAGGGATTTAAATAAAGGGTATCGTTGAAGAGTAAATGTAAAGCTCTCAAACATAAAATCTAGCAAAAAAGGAAGTAAAATAGGCAGTGGTAACACAGAAGCCCAGGTAACAACCTCCATCCCCTCACCCACTGCATGTCGCAGCAAAGGCTGGACAAAGGAGCAAATTCTGCAGCTGGTGACAGGGCTCACTGCTGGGAGATGCTTCAGCAGCTCAGGAGAAGCATCCAGCCTGGGATGGAAAGCCCTCCCCTGTGTTCAAGGAGATGACACTCTCTCCTTGGCTCTGCCCAGCACTTGCAAGGTGATTCTGGATGCATCACTGCCTGTCTCTTTGCCAGCAGTAGAGCAGCCTCCCATGAGGAATGAGGGGAAAAAAAGATGTGTTTGTTTATATGTGATCAGTCACTGAATAGATGTGCTTTTTTTTTCTTTTTTCTCATAAATAGTTCTTATTTCTTCTTGGGTACTTCCTGCCAACAAGAGCAGAGGAGGAGAGAAACAAGGTATTCTGGATGTTTGCAAAAGTCACCTTTTGCAATCAGAAAAGCCCTAAATATCTTCCTTTTCCTTTTTTCTTCCTTTTCTCTTCTGAAGCAAACCATCAAACTCCATCCACCAGGGAGTGTGATTCATCATAAAATCTCTCTGTCTAATCAGCATGCCCAAAAAGATTTTTGTCTTCTTATAATTGCATGGAACACAGAAGTTTTAGCAGTGCTCCTTCCCAGTGTACATGAACTGAGTGAGATAACCCTTGGAGCCCCCCAGCCCCTTATCTGATGGGCAGCCTCATTCCCTGGTCACAAGACAGAAGTTGAAATTGGTTTCATTACTGTCAAGGGCAACTGGTCTGATACCGGCATATCACACCTCTTCCCACTTCCTTCTCCTCCCCTCATCCCAGCACTTGTGGGCATAGGCACAGGTCCACTTGCACACACTTTGTCCACTTTCCTTATCTGTGTGGCACATCACTGGTGGATTTTGACACCTATAGGAGCAGAGGCAGTGAGCTGGGTATCTTTACCAAGAAAAACACTCAGCTGCAGCATGGTAAGTTAGAAGGTGAGGGAATTGGAAGGACATAATGAAGAAAGCATCGGCAAATGAAAAGATGGAGTGGATAAGCAAAGAAGAAAGAGCCTTTAACAAAAATGCACAACAAACAGAGGAATGCGAAAGATTGTTTCTATGGCAATGTAAGTAAGACTGCGAAACTGCCGCCTGCAAGCAAATGTACTTAACATGAAACACGAGGTAACTGAGGTAACAGATTCTGTGTCATTAATGGCAAAGCAATTTAGCATCACAGAGTCTTCAGCGTCCCCCACACCTTTGCCAGAAGGTGCAATGTGACCACCCAGATTTCAGCACTGGAGATGTCCAGGCAGCCATGGTCAGGAGGCACCACTCAGGTCACAGATCTGCAAGGGCAGGCAAGAGAAACAAGTCTACTCCCACATGGATCAGGCCTGTGGCTTGATCCAAGCAAAGCTGACTTGAATAATCCCTTCCTGCACAGTTTTTGGCAATCTTGAAAATTGAGCCTTTTAGACTCCTGTTGAATCCCTGGTTGAATGAACTCTGTAATGGGATTTGCTCCTCTCTCCCTCTGGCTGCTGCTTTCTCAGCCAGACTCCTGCCCGTACCTGGCCTTGGAGGCCAGGGAGCCTTTCTGGAAAGGGGTGGCAGGACAGGGCAGACAGGGGTGGGTAGCCCTTTAAAAACATGAGCTGCCTCCCCTCTAGTGACCCCAGTGCCATCAGCTCACCAGCATCCTGCTGAGCCCTCCCCTTAGCTTGCCTTACATAGGTGACAAGAGACTGTTAAGATCTTGAAGCTATGTGCACACAATATACTGTAAAATAAAACATGTTACTCTGTATGTGGTAGATTAGGATTAATTTGTAGGTCAAATAGACTGAAGTAAAAGCTTAAAATAGAAGGAAAATAAGCTCCAATACAGCTACCTGGCTGTATGATCCTGTTCCTAACCTGCTGAAAGGAAGGCAAGATTATTAAAAAATTAAATCAGCATTTCTTTCACATGACCTTTCTTTGAGACCCTTGCCGTTGTTTCCTGGAGACATATAAGACCTTGCTTTCCAAACTAGGACTCAAATGAGAAGCCATGCATGTGCTGGGAGGCAGGTGGCCAGCTGCCAGCAGCCCCAGCTCTCCCAGACTGGGAGACCAGCCCCTCTCACTCACCCCCAGCAAGCAGTCTGTGCTATACCAGCATCAGAAGCAACAGGCCAAAGATGACAGGTACACTTGTCTAAATTAAATGTTGCCAAGTGGTTCTCAAGGAAAGGGCTCGCAGCAAAGTGTAAGATGTAAATTGAAGTGCAGAGAGAGTGCTTCAACAGACGCTCTTATCAGTTGTGCTGCTAGATGCCCTCTTTCAGCTATGTGACATTTCAGTTCCCTAAACTCTATTATGCCCTATTTATTTCCATTTTCTGAATAGTAAAAGCTGTAACCTAGCACCTCAGGCACTGGTCTGAGGCTTTGGAGAGTTGGGTCTGGCTTGTTGCTGTGCCCGCAGCATGGCAATGCCTTTATTGAAAGAACAGGGATAATACGTCCTTATTGAAAAAACAGCGATAATACGTCCATGCTGCAACTAAATCCAGGTTATCAGAGCCTCATATGAAGGTCCATTGAGTGCTGAGGGCTTATGCTGCTACACATATTGTTTTTGAATTAAACTCAACCTTTTTTTCTTTTTTTTTAATGTAAGACAGCTTATTTACTCTTAGTGCTCTTACTTGTGCTATGCCAATGCCATTTATAAAAATGCAGTTGGTGTCAGCTGTATTTCTCTGCTGTTGACCTGGGCAAAACAGCAGTGAATTTTTCGTTTTAATTATCTGCCTCTTTTCCCCAAAAAAATCTGTACCTGGATATAGTTTTCACTATATTAATCAAGGGGTACAGAGCCTTCCCACTCTCTCCAATATGTTGCATGGACACCACTTAGTTCCTCTGTCCGATGTCTGCTAGTTATGGGAGAGTGTCCATGACTATAAATCAATTACGTATGCAAGGAAGGAAGCCATGCTGGTGCCTGAAACATTCTCAGGTGAGGTGACACCTGCTTTTTTTTCTCAGTGGTCCGGACTTCACCCACACTCTTCCCTCCCACTTTAAAAGGCAAAGCTACCCTCAGCCTGCTCATAGGATGGGCTAACAGACACCTTTCTGCTAACATCCTATACACCCATTTCTCTCTTTTCTTCGCCCCTTTCAGTTCAGGGTTTGTTTTGGTAGCTGGGGTTTTCTGTTTAAAAACAGTCCTTGCGGAAGCAGCCTGGCTGACAGCCCTGCTGGCTAAAATCTGCTGTTTATCCACAGAATGGAACGTTGTGTGCCACCGAAGCTTTCTTATTCTCATCACCTACATGCCGCAGGTCTGCTCTGCCAAAGCACCTCTAGGGGTGAACGCACGCTTCTGTCTCTAAGCTAAATTCAATCCCTGATCTCCTTGCAGAAACTAACAACAAGGGAGAGATTTGGCATGACTGATGGGAACCAAATGAATAATTCATGGCAGATCATTTATTTTGATGAATTTTATCCCCTTTTTCTGTTTGCAAATTGTCTGCAAGTAGCTTATGAACATCTCAAACGTATATGGGATTTGACATTAACTGCTGGATACTTTCTGCAAATAACTCCTAGCCTGTAGATTGCTCATGAACCATTCAACAGAAGCATTTGAAATTTCAAATTCTAGCCACATCAGTTAGTTTTGATTGCTTTCGTGAGCCAGAAGTTCATCTACAGTGCTGGTGTAAATGCAAAGGAACTCCATGGACTGCACTGAGGCATGACTCCAGGTTGACATCGGTGTTATCAGCCTCAGAGTCTGCCCAGAAAACATTTCTGTTCTCTGAGCAGGAAGGCAGTATTTAAAATCAAGTGTCCTTGGTGACTGGGAGAGGAGAAAGTAAAAAAAAATAATTTTATGTTTGCATTTTATCCCATGAAACATAAAATGCTTTGTTCTAGTAACAGTCCCTGCCAAGTAAACATCCATATCTTTAACATGCCTGGCTATCAGTCATGAAACCTGTCATTTCTTACCTGCTTACCTGATGCATTTCCCATCAGTTACTATGACATTTCTACTTCTAGAAATCCATTCAATTAGTTGGCTAAAGCAAATGCAGGACTAGATTTATCATCAAAATGTCTCTTCTCCATGCCAGTGTTGCTGCATTGAAGTCAGGGGTGTAAAACTGGCAGGTTACAACGGAAGATTCCACTGGGGAAATAACTTTTATTTTAATATTTATCAAAAGTCTTGTAGTAAAGCAGACCAAAAGAGAGCTTTGGTTGATGGGATGCTATTTTTGGGAATCCTCAAACCTCTCATTCAACTGGATAAATCTTGATACATGACAATTTAGTGAATGCTTATGTGATATTCATCTGAGCCTGGTGGTACTTGTGCCAAATTTCCTGCTGGCTTTCTAGGGAGCACCATGTCTATTTTACACAATGTCATAAATGCCCTAGCAGCTGGTAGAGCTTGTCAGCCCCTGTCACGCTATTTGTGTGAAGTACATCTGAACAAACACCCCAGCACTGAAAGGCCAAGTCACCGGCTCCCAGACTCACGGTTGTCAGCCAAGCGAACAGATATGAGTTTGTCTTAACTTAGAGCTGAAAATCTGACTGCAAATCCTCTCTGATCAGGTTCTCTCACTTCAGCAAGGCCCCGGCTACTCGAAAGTCAAGACACGCTATCACACACATCAAGACACAACCCATCCGGCCTCTGAGCGACAGCTGGATATTGGTTTTCTCCAAATTACTCCGGCTGCTAGCAACATGCAGCACAGTGAGGGCAACAGGGAACTCTTCATCAATGGGAATTAGCAGCTGATGCTGCTCTCTCTTTACTTTTCCATATATCTGTGCCCCTGAAATCCCTGATATCAGACCTGCTGCTACCCCTGAGTACCTTTTCCTTTTGCCACAGCTGTGCATCGCCAGGCCTGCTGCATCATACTTGTTTTCTCACTCTGGTCCTATTGCATCAGAAACCCCGGGATGGAGGAGGAGGCAGGATGACAAACACAAGTACCCTTTGCTGCAAAACCAACAGAGGCGGAGGAAGGTGCTGTGCCAGGGTGGGGGGTGGCATTTCCTCAGGGCAGAGTATAAATTGTGTGGCACTCCCAGCCCACCCCACATTTGTGTCAGCCTTTTGCTGAAATACTTGTAAGCTTGTCATTGCCGAAGTCTTTTTGGCAGCCAAGCCTTAAATATAGACTCTAATCACAACTGCACATGTTGTACAATCAGCCTAAAAACTGATTAACTTTTGTATAAGCTTATGTTCAAGGGGCAATTCAAGATGTGGGAGCTGGCACCAGCTCAGGGTCTGAGACTGTGTCTCCTTGTCATGCATACCCAAGAAACAGTGTATGGCAGACTCAAAAGAGAACCAAATGATATACAACAGGAAATTAAGAGGGGGAACCATGGAACAGCCTTCATAAATTAGGTGGACCATTGGGCTGTATTACATATATGTAACATATAATCTGATGGAATGAACTGCTGTGAAAATTCTTATTTCACCTCAGAGTCTTCACATGTTTTCTTATTCAGTAGTTTTATTTCATTGGCAGGAAGGTTTTTATTTAATTTTGAGAAAAGGGCAGGAGGGAAAAATAAAGCACTCCAGCTCATACCACTTCCGTAGAAAGAAAAGGATGGTGTGGGAGAAGGAGGCATTTGTACCTATCCAAGCCCATCCCCGAGGCACCCTGTGAGGATGTCGGTAACACAGCTGGTTAGGACAGCAGTCATACCTCATGACATAAGCTGATCTACAGAAGGCCTACAGCCGAGGCCCAGCAAAATAATTCCCCTCTGGAACTGAACTCCAGATAAGTCTTCACTTTGCTTGAAAGATTTAGCACTCATCATGCTGGGAGGCACAGAGTTTGACTTGATGGCCCTTTGATCTCTCCTGGTTCTTTAATTGCACATTATGTGTTTCTGAGCAACTGGACATTATTTTCCATGCAATCCTCCCTACAAAAAATAACCCCTTTATTGGTCCATAGTTCCCACTGGTCATATTTCATATACCAAGTCCCCAGTGCTTCTCACTGCCTCTTGGTGCACCGAAAGTGAACTGTAAAGCAGCTAGTGTTTGAACAGCTGCCAGGAAGAGCTCCTACTCGAAGGGCTTGCTTTCCCAGGCAGTGGGTGCTTCATCTTTAAAATCAATCTGATGCATTGGCACAAGCCCAGAGAGTGTTAGTCCATCTGCTGCCTAACTCTCTGGGTTTGTTTGCAGAGGCCTGCTGTCAGCTGTTCAAATCCCTCTTTTTCCCCTCCAAGGAATTTCCTTTTTTTTTCCCCCCAAGCCTCCACCAGGATCCCATTAATCCCCACTTTACTTTCTCTCTCTTAATCAGCTTCCTGAAAGCCATGGAAAGAAGCTTAGGAGCACACAGTGCAATTAACACTGTGTCTTATTCAGCTGGCATGGTGAGCGCTGTACAATGGGGTAGGTGAGATAGGAGAAGCTCAGGTTTCTAAGTCAGAGTTTTGCATGGTCAATCCTCAAGCCAAACACCATTTCCCTGTGGAGCTAGAGAACAGGATCCTACATCCCACACTTTCCTCCCACCCATTGCAGAAAACAGAAAGACTGTAGACTTGAAATCACTCCTGGTAAGAGACCAGAAGACTCTCACCTGCTGCCTGGTAGTGGTCTCAGACAAACTCCCACCACTTCAGTACTTCTCAGACAGTCAGCTACTGCAATGAGTAAGGACTTCTGGGGCTGTGGGGAAGAGAACACTGCTGATGGATACAGCAATGTGTTCTGTGGCTGCTAGCTACCAGTCTGAGAGGGTATGCTTTTCACAGTCCAGGAGTGCCTGGAGTCCCTGGGGAGGGGCTTTCCAAGCTGTGTGACAGGCTAAGAGCCTGCTAAAGCAGTGCCAAGCCTGCCCCAACAAAGGCTGGGGAGGCATCCACCACTTAACACCTGGCTGAACTCAGGTGTCTGCTAGAGGAACAAGTCTCTGCACCACACTTGACACCCCGTCTCCACCCATACCATCCTTCACCACCTTCTGAAGGCTTCATCTAGGGAGGAGACCATATCCCAGACAGGTTAGATTTAGGATTCTTCATACTCTTGAGTAGAGCCCATGTAGCTGCAGGAGCAGGGTGCATCTTCTGCATGCCCTGGCTTGCTCCTGAATGACCCTTGGCCAGAGTTCTCTGTGAAGAGCTGTAGCTAACCCCTTCTCCCCTTCTCAGTGCAGAGCAGAAGTGAACACTAGCACGGACAGGCACTGACCTCAACCCCACAGGGCAGCCACTGGGGGATGGCATTGTTTTCCCTGTAGGGCATCCCGAGGCTGCTGAACAGCTCCCCTGGACAGGAGGAGAGATGGGCTAGGCTTTACCGGCACCCAGCTTCTGTCTCCGTCCCCGCCTGCCGCTGGTGGCCGCGCTGTGTGACACAGAGCTTCGGTCCCGACTGCAGCGCTCCCGCTGCCCCAGCCCCGAACAAAGGCGGCCATTCAGCGCCGGCCGCGCAGGGCTGTAATGCTGCGCATGAACATCCACCATTGTTGCCAGCACTGCAGCCCAGAGAAATTAAATGCAAATTGTCTTTGTTCCCAAGCACAGATCGCCATTTCTTCAGCCCCAGGAGCCAAACAAACACCCTCTGTGCTCCCCGTTTTTTCCCTGCACATCACCTGCTTGTCAGCTAATACCCGGCTAGGCTGTGGGATTTAGCCTTCGGCACAGCCCGCTCACGTGCAACAGCACACAGATAATCTTCCAGGGCTGTAGCTGCGCGTGTGTCTTGTACAGTGGGATGTGCTTCGAAACAAAACCATCGAAGATCAGTCAGGGGGTCATCAATGACACATCTAAAAGGCAGCAGATTTCCTGCTTGTAAGGGAAAGGCATCACTGGTTCGAAGACTGCCCATGCACAACTCGTCCACAGCAGGGGCAACGGTGATACCATGCCTCCAAACCTTGATGCAAGAAATACTACTTCTCCTGCCATTATTCCTTTTATCCAGAATTAAGAGGATAAAATTGAACCAATGGACTCAGGCTTGAGATGAAACAAAAATTCCCATGACAATAATTTTTAACGGTAGGAAATAAATTCTTGAGGATACTGAGAAAGCCCTGGTTTTGGAGTGGTTAATCCTGTGACAGAAAACAAACAGCATGCAAAAACCCCAACTTTTGACAGAACAGGTGACACGCCATTGTAATTCAAAGAGCTTGGTCTGCCAAGACACTTCTGATGTAACAGAGGCATCCATCTGTGAGATCCCTGAATACACAAAAGCCTGGATCCCCACTATAAACAACTGGACTTCTGACAAACAGTCTGAACCTCTACCTACTGCAGCTCTGTCTCCTTGTGACTGGATGTCAATTACTGCTGAGACAGCTCGGTCTCACTGAACACATAACAACGATGTGCCCTCCACTAACAGTTCAGATACTTGATTAGTTGCTACAGCTCAAGAAGACACTGCTTATCAGCCGAGCTGCGGCGACAGACTGCACGCACACTTAGCCTATCACAAAAGTGAGATAAAAATGTATTTGCTTAAATCTTTTTCATTGTGGCTTATGCAAACATGCTTTACCTCATGTTTGGTCACAGTGCGCTTGCCTGCCTGAGCCTCCAGCTCATAGCAGGTTGTGCTTTCAGATCCACAAATCCCAAATTCAAGCCTAGATGATGATGATGCCTAAGGCCATGATGTTCTAACAGAGGACACAAGATCTGCACAGAGCTGACAGCAAGACTGAGGTCTGGATTTTATATCAGGCTTATCTCCATGGTATCTGATCAACTCTATCTAATACCAGCTATCACTTACCTCTGTAAAGCAACAACATTCAGGTCACCAGCTTTGTAATTTGCGAGCAATAAGGCAGACAAATCTCTAGTTTAGAATAGATGAATCTCCAAATGGGTGATGCAGAAAATGAGAAGCTTAATTTAAAATAGTCAAATATGGGGTTTCTCCCCACATTTAGAAATGTTCATCACCTGCACATTAGCTCACTAGCTTCTTCAAATACACATAGATATTCGCTCTCACAATGCACTGAGAGAAAACTCCATTTCCATGAGTCAGTTCCTGGTAGAGACCACAGAGAGCTGGATAGTCCTCTGCCAAGAGGAAATGATTAAAGCCAAAAATCAGCCAAAACCATATGGTTACAAAACGTTGGGGTTCCCCACCCTCCCTGTAAGGGCAGGGCAGAGTTCTTGCAGATGTTGAGAATCTTTCCTTGGCTCATAAAATGCAGATGAGCACATCTGATCAACTCTTAGCTGTGAAAATACCCAACCCAAGACAGGAGGACCTAAAGGACGAACACAGTAGCATGGTTAACACAGATGGCCCATCATCAGGCTGGCAAATGGCAGGGCTTATAATTTTCATACTGTTGCAGAAAACCCCCAGAAGCTGTTGTCAGCAAAATCGGGGAAAGAGAAGGCATTTTGGAAGGTGCACATTGAAAACAAGAGCTAAAAAAGGTTGAAAAATTTAGAGCAGGTGAAGCTGCTCAGAAGTTTGCTATAGAGGCTGGCTTCACCTCAAACTGTCTTACACACCACATTCATTTCTCAGACCAATTTAAGCTCTCAGAAGCCTGAGAGTTATGGACATAGTTACCACATCTGGCTGGGGGAATATTTCACCCTCAGTACTGAGCTGCAGCTTTGCCTTTATTTAACAATCACAGTAATAGCCCACATTTCTGGAACCTAAGGAATGCTGTAGTGCAGGCAAAAATTATTTCTGTAATCACTGTGCAAACAGAGGAAGTGCACAAAGGGGTGAAATACTGCAGATGCTGGGACAAGGCACTTAGCGAGGACAAGCTGCCTGACAGAGATGACCCTGCCCAGCACTGAAGATAAGCACCTGGGCAAAATGAAGGCTCATGAGCGTAGCTATCCACAAGAGCTGAGCACACAGCCACCCCAACCTTTGCTCGGTTAGAGAGCAGTGGAAGGCATTACCTTTAACAAAGGCTACAACACATGGAGTGCACAGCACGTCCCAGCTTATGCAGCCACAGTTGGGTAGGGCTCCCCTCGAGTGCTGAACACCTTGAGAGGGAAAAGTGCCACATCCTGTGAGAATCCAAGGCAAGGAGAACACAACCACCCATACTGTAACATATGCCATGCAGTCTTCAAGGGCTGCTTTTCAAAGCTCTGGAAGTCCACTGCTCCAACTAACATCTGTCAGCTGCAAGAAATTAGTCTCCCTGTGGCCTTGCTCACCTGCAGCCTACATTGGCTACAAAAGAAAGGGAAGACAGGGCTACCGTGGCGCGGCTTTTTTGTTTAAGCTTTTTAGCCTTAACCTTTCCCGTTCCATACTGAAATCCCCATCCCAGCTGTCTTTGAAAAAACTAAATAAACACATTCTTGAAGTACTTTAAATAGAAACAGCAGGGAAGACCTTGCTTTGAACTGACTTGCACTGGCAATTTCTTCAGGGTGCTTTTGACTTGAACATTTCCTACCAGCTTTGAAATAAAACAATGAAACAGATCTGCATCTGACCTTGTGAATATTTCCTTTTAAAACTGTCCCAAAAGAATGGACTTCCAAGCTTTCTGGTTCCTAGACAACAGGGGTGTTATCACTGAACCTTAAAGTAATGAAGCCTGAGTGGCTTATCTCATTCACTGAACAAGGTTTAAAGCTCAGTTCTAGCTACAGAAGGGAAACGGCATTACAAGCCCTGCAACCATAAACTTAATTTTACTCTGGTCCAGTTTCACTCCCTTCTTTCTCTTTTGCTGCAGAACAACTCCCATGTTGCTCTAAGAAAGAGAATCTATTCTTGTGTGAAGTCCAAGGCAAGGCTTTAAAGCCAAGGCATGTCTATTTTGCCACCAAAGGTGTAAATAACTGCAGTACATCTGGCTATCCTTTGGACAGCTTTAAACAAGGTGTTTGTGATGGAAGCCCCTGAGGTACCAGGGTAACAAGAGCTAAAGGGAAGGCAGCACCCCCCTTACTTCCAAGGCAGTTAGTGGCCAGGACTGAAGCTTCACTTTTGAGCTTTGGCACCTGTGGGAAACCAGCCGAAGGCTAGTTTGTCTGCTGGTGCTGTGAGTGCCTCCATCTGCAGCACACACCTACTGCTGGGCAGAGTGGGAGTTGTGACAGGGCTGAGCTCCACCCTGAGCGTGCAGCACCAGCAGCGCCCTGGGATTTCAGAGGCAGCTCCTCTTGGTTGCACTGACCTAGCTGCATCTCCTCCAGGTACTGCCTTGACTTTCACCAGCTGTGTTTGTTCTGTCTGTGGGCCAAAGGCTACTGTCCCACAGCAGGGACAAGAGAGCAGAAGTGGGGTAGCTTCTCTGCAACTCAGCATTTTATTTTTAACCATCCTCTCCAGGGGTTTGCAGTAATGGATCAGGCTCGGAGCTGCGGGGTCTGAGGCAAGACCACGGCTTTGCTTCACTGATGTTGCTGTGGGGAAAGTAACCTCCAACAGGGTGCAGAGAGATCGATACAGCCCTGCGCTGCTTTGGTTAAACCAGCTGGAGCTTCTCCATCCCAGGGCTGTAGGAAGAGAGTGCCAGTGGTGGAGGGGGCACCATTTCTGTCACAACAAATAAACTCCAGTCACTTCTCAGTGCCCATGTTCATCTCGCCCAGCCCCTTCACAGCGTGCCTGCAGTCCATGGCCAATTCTAGACAGCCAAGGGCGGCAAGGGGAAGAGATGAGCTCCTCTGACAGCCAGGCAGGTGGTTAGGAAGGATCCTTCCATTCCTATCACCCTGTCCTGTCACAAACACTTCTATTTTAAGTCAAGGTTTTATTCCTTCAAGATTTCAGACTAGGTTAGCTCTTCCAGTAAAAGAGGATGCTGACAAACATCTCCTTGGTCTGACAGAGTTTGAGCAAAGCTGTGGGAGTGTCAAATCCACATTAGCTGAAAGAATTCTTACAAAAACCTCAACTTGCTCCATTTGACAAGCCACTTTCCTTCAAAATGCCACAGGCAGACTACGTGATCCTTAAATTGGGAATTAAGAGATAGAAGAATTGGGCTGATTCCCAACATTTATTAAAACCTACATTTGAGACTCAGAGCATTTATCCTGCATGCCATCAGCAGTAACATTTTACTCCCTTACTGCCGTATGGAGATCAACTTACTGACAATCTGCATTGCTGGAGAGCAGCTCCTGGCTATGCTGGTTTGGGGTTTTTTTTTACAACCTCCTCCACTGCATTAAAGAGCCCTTCCAATACCTTGTCTGCTGCTCTGCAGAAGTATTTGCACACCAGAATTGAAAAGCCACCTCTTAGTCTCCTTTCTGAAAGCTACGGTTCATATACAGTGGCTGGCTTCACAGTTAAAAAGAAAATTTAAAATAAAACAAGCAACCTAACAAGCGTAACCAATAAAATATTTTTTATTATAATTAACATTATTGGTATTACTCTTGGTGTTATTTTTCTTGGTGTTAATATTGGTTTAATAACACTGCTGAGAATCTCTAATTAAAGCCTGGATAGAACACAACTCCTGCCCTGAAGAGCTGAATGTCAAAAATTTGGCTTCATGGAAGATATGTCGCAACCACCTACAGGTTACTGGGTTCACTACTGCAGTAACTATATCAAGCTCAATCAACTGTGATGTGATACACAAGAGGTCTGGCAAGATGATATAGCAGTCCCTCCTGGTCTTAAGCTTGTGAATCTAAATAAACAAGACAGGAAGAAGACAGAGGTGAAATCATTTGGCAAATGGCACAGCACTGCAAAAAAATCACTAAATTCACAGTGCAGCACCCCAGCCACTAAGTCACCAAGTCTCTGAACTTCTGGGAGCACGTACTTCTTCAGAGAAAATCTTTTGTGTCCTTCCACCAACATTTACTGTGAGAGTATGAGCAAAACTGCATGTGTATGGTAACAACCACACATTGTGTATTTTTGTGTGCTTTGAGGGCACAACCAACAGTGCTTGAAGGGTAAAGACAGAGAAGGAAATCAGGATTTCATTTGCTTTAGATGATGGTTTTCAACACCTTAAACTCCCTGACACAGTCTTTCATGACCTTCCTCCACCCCTGCAGCTCACCCACCACGAAACACTGGTAGATTATACCAGTTCTCATAAAAACACCTAAGATACAAGCATACGTAAAAGTCAGACATTCACATAGGCTTTTTTCACCTTGCAATTGCAAGCTATTTTCACGTTCTCCTTTTCTGCAGATCCCAGTCATCCATGACCTTCTTTTTTTGCATTTGTGTGTGCTAGCATAAATGTTACATAGATGTGCAATTCCGTGTAGGTTAGGGAAGACAGAAGCAAGAAAGGCTGCACAGCTGTCAGCTGGGAATTGCAGGGGTAGGTGGAGTCACACCTAGAATCAAATTGCTCCTCTCCTTTCATATCACAGCTTTATTTGCCTTGGTTTCCTGTTCTCATCATCCCCGTTCCTTTTCATGTCTTTGCTATTAAAGTTATTAGGAAAATTATTCATTCAATTGCTTGTAGAAGCTGCACAAAGATAAATACATTCAGCTTAATAAACCTAGTTAGCAGGATGGAAGGGGAGAATGCCTAATTAATGTATTAATGATTATAATGCACTTTGAAGATGAAAAGTGCTGGGAGCTCTGAGGACAAGTTGCTGCCCTCTGAAGTCCCTAGGAATCATGTCCAGAAGCAAATTCTAAACATTACCACTGCTACAGTGTGGGACGGAAAAAGATGCATCTACCACAATTGCTCTTCATCATCCTGGACAGGGATGCAAAGGTGAGCCCATCTTCCAGATACTGCATTGAGACAACACAGCTACATATTCTCCTCCAAAAACAGGATCAGAGGAGTGGTGCTATTGCAGGGAAAGGGCATGTGGGTCAGAGGAGGTTTCCAGCTGGTAAAGTTTCCATGGCTCAGGAACAAAACTATTTCTCCTCTGCAGGTTTCTCCTCATCCAGACAATACGGCATAGGCTGAGATTTGAAGAACAGATTTGCCTCTTGCTGCAGTAAGAAATCTTCCTTTACAGCAAGGGAAAATAAGTTGCTTAGAAAGTCCCTTAGATGTCACTGCACAAACACAAGCTGCTAATAACAGGTTTCTTAGTCACACTTCCTTTGCATGTGGTACCAGGAGGCACATACTCTAGGCTCTCAGTATTATGGGCTTAGGTTATGAAAATTTTCATGGACATATTTTAAATTTCAGTCTGAAGAAATCAGGTACTAGCAGCTGACATTTGCATAGCTGTCTCCTGAAAACACTGAACAATCTCAACAAAGCCTAGAAAAGAGTAAAATGCACACTAGAACAACAGCAAGATTCACGTACATCTGGTGAGAAGACAAAAGGGGCAAAAATTATGCAGTCAGTCAACATATTTTCTGGTCATCACTAGGGATACTGTGGATCAGCTAAATAATGCTGTATCACCCATCTCTGTAGCAGCTAAAAAAAAAATCTCAGTTCCCTTAGATACACACAGAACATTAAAAACTCTGCAAACTTCACAAATCTCTTACAGGGAAGACTCTGGTCTGTGTCGAAGGCCAGTGAAGGTAAGGCCTCAGCAAGCAAAGCACACAGGTGACCTGCAGCAGGTGCAACACCAAAGCCACCACAAACCTCTGAGCTTTATTCCCAGCCATGGGTGCTCAAAATCAGCTGCACTCCTGAGCCTCGGGAACAGGAACAAGCAGCAGCCACTTGCATTTGGGCAGACCAGCTGTGCTCAAGTGGCAATGTTTTCTTGCCAGGCTAAAATCAGCATCTGTTTGTTCTAGTGTCTCTCCTCAAGTGATAAGCACGGATGGCTACTTTCTCTTCAGGGGATTATGGGCTGACAATTACTGGATGAAGTGTGATAAATCAGCCTTCCCTCCATGAGTTAATACACTCTCTGATAAAGCTGAGGCTTTGTTTGCACAGACCACATAATTTACCAGTGGAAGTATTGATCAAATTGTCTTTTATGGATTTGTCTGCTTATGCCCCAACATGAAATTTTGATTTTTTTTTTTTTTTAACATGGTCCTTTACTCTTCCTTTCTTTTCCTGAGATATTAACAAACCCAAACCCAAGAATACTCTTATCTGGGGTTACTGGAGGGAACTCCCACTTGCTGCTCTAAAACTGGCATAAAAACCTAAGCACAAATCAATCACTTCTTCCTACAATGTTGTTTCTTCTCCCACCCACCGTCTCTCACACCTGGCAGTGTGCTGGGACAGTGAGTGCCTGCTCACAGTTCACACTACTGCACACGTGGTGGCCCATTGCCCAGAAAGGTTTCTGGGTGCTTGGAGCACACCAAATAAAGCAATGGATGTTTAAGATGCACTGAAATTCAGGAACAGCCTGGTTTTTAAAGCTGCTCTCCTTTCAGCTACCAGAAACGTCTGTCTTGTAAGCTGCTGGTTCCTACCCAAAATCAAATCATTAACGAAGTCATCTCAGCAAAGAGCCTTGACAATAGACTAGATGCATCCTAGACCTCCATTCCTGCTCTTTGGCTTCTCTCCCTTCCTACAGCAGAAGCAGCCCATGGTTGTCATCCTTAGGACAGCAATGTGTCAGCTTTGTGCATGTTCCTAAGCAGCCTCAGCACAGCTCTGTGAAAGCCTGGAGAATCAATCCCTCAAGCAGAGGCTGCAAAAATAAAAGCAGGGATACCTGAACCTAACAGAAAACTCGGATGGATGAATTAACAGGGGACCTGTTCCTGATTTTCCTCTCCTTTTATTCTTTGTTTGCTTTCCAAATCCTCTCTGCCAGCTATCAGCAAAAACACCCTCTCCTCTGGTTGTGGGGAAGAACTGAAAAGGCATTACAGCCACTTCCCAGCTGAAAAGAGGGTTCAGGCCCTGCAGCAGCCTCCACAAGAAGATATCTAATTTAGAGCAGTTCATCTGTGGAACTTCTTTCAAGAAGCAATTCCGAATCCAACTTCTAAAAACTATAATTAAAATAATGACAATTGCTTTGGGGCAGAAATTGGTCTCCACCAATCTTTAAAGAGAAACCTCAGAAGCACATGTCAGAATAAAGCTGTCCTGACATAAACAACTCTACACCTAGAAAGGACCAAGCAGTCACTACTGGAAAACCATGGCAGGCCTGTACCTCTTGCCACTCTACGCTTGCATTAGAGGATTCCTACAAAGACAAAACTGATTTGGTCATTTTGGTTTGCTACCATTTTCAGAAATAGATACAAAACTGTCAGTATCCTTCTTTGGAAGTAAAGGGATGGCAATACAGCTCAGGCACTTGGAGGACGATTATTTATTCTTCTCAGATTCTCTTGAAGAACTGCCAATAGGTTTGCTGGAGGGCTCTCCTAGACTAAAACTTCTGAGAAGGTCACAGGGACACACTTTCTCTCACAAATTTTCCAGACTTTAAAGTAAATTGAAAAAAACCAAAACTTTCATATTTTTAAAAAAAAGGTATGTAAATACAAATCAGTACTGCTCCATAGCAAGCCAGGTTTCAGTTCCACTTGTCTGTGACATAAATATTACTGGGTAGGTACAAAAACAGGAGCCTCTTCCCTTCTGGAAATTTTGACTACTTGCAGAATACATCACTGATCATTCAGCAGCAAATGTCAGTACTGTTTACAATGGCACTTTTGTATGTTTCTCATTGAAAAAAATCAAGCAGTCATTTAGCTGAAAAAAAGCCCCTAAAAATTGTTCTGTGTTGAGGAATCCACCACTTCCCTGGGGAGATTACTCCAATGACCAATTGTTCTCTCTGTGAAAAAATTTCCTCTTGTGTCCAATTGGAATGTGCTCACTTTTACCCTTAGCCTTTGTGTTTTCCATGTGATTCCTTGTAAAAAGGCAGTCTTCATCTTTGTAGCCACCCTTTAAATACAGGAACACAGTGATAAGGTCTTCCCCTAAACTTTATTTTCTCAAGGCTAAACAAACCCAGTTGTCTCAGCCTTTTCTCCCATGGAAAGCTCCCGTCTCAGCCTTTTCTCCCATGGAAAGCTTCCCTGTCCTTTGATCATCATCCTGGCCCTTCCTTGTACCTTCTCCAGCCTGTCCACATCTTTTTTTGCATAGCAGGGAATAAAATTGATCGCATTATTCCTGGTGTGGCCTGACAAGCACTGAATAGAGTGGGATAATGACTTCTTTCTCTCTGCTGGTGATGCCCTTGTTGATCGCATTGAGTATCCCACTGGGTTTCTTTGCCGCAGAAGCCCACCTTCACTCATACTGAGCTTGTTGTTCACTGGGACCCCCAGGTCCCTTTACACACAGCTGCTCCCCATATGGGCAGATCCCAGCCTGTGCTGGACTCCTGGATTACGTTTTCCCAGGTGCAAGACCCTATGTTTGTCTTTGCTAAACTTCACAAGGTTTTTATTAGCCCAGCCTTCCAGCCTATCCAGATCCTCTTGCAGCTTCGCGCTCCTGTCCCAAGTGTTCACTTCCCCACTCAGTTCAGTATCATCAACAAACTGTATCACTGAAGAGTTTAATGGTTCAGTAATAATGGTATAGAAATCTCTCAAAGTACTCCTTTATTCATATTATTATGTTTTAACCCATAAAGGTAGCTCTGGAAGGAGCCTTCTGTTATCCTGAAATTTCTAAACTGCATCAAGAAGTAAACAAATAGGAAGCTACTGATTCATTTCAAGCTTAAAGGAAAGTACTCAGTACATTGTCTCTTCCCAGAAGGTATGATCAGGAAAACTATTTCTGAATAAGTCAGACAATTATCTTACACCATCATCTTTTTTGACATTTCTATCCACAATTGCAAGGTAAATCCAATATTAAGCCTTACCGCCAGGTAAGTAGAAAAATCAGCTGATTTTCACAGCAGCTACACAAAAATAAAGGGTAAATAAATGCAGCATGATCTTTGTTGGTCTTGATTGTTCTTCTTGTCTTTCCTGTTCCTTGCTATTTGAGCCAGTTTTGGCACAGCAGACTTGGGCACTGCCCATCCACCGGTACCAAACCCCACACGCAGAGTCACAGGCTGAGCCAGTGGCACAGCCAGCAGGATGCTGAAATCCCAGCTCTGAGTTCTGCCTACAGGAGGTATTTCTGTCCGTGCTGCAGCAAGAAAAGCCCTCAAAGATGTGCTGCATCAACAATTGGAAATCTGGCCAAGAATATCTGTTGCAGAAGTCTGTAAGATCTGGAAATCTGTAACAATATGGAGATTCACTTGCTCAAAGCAATGCTCCAGTGAAACAAAGTCACGATTCCTGGCCTTTACCCCTGAAATGGTGCTTCTTCCAAACCCTTTACCTTCCTGACATTCAGAGCTCATAAACTAACCCAGCCTGGGAGGAAGGGCTCCAAAATTGATTTCAGATGGTGCTTTGTACCCTTGCAGGATGGCCCCATCGTGTGACAACAGAGGAACACTGCACCCACGTGGGAATGCACTCGGGAGTACAAAGCCTGCTTTCTCAGCAGGTGGTCCTCTGCCAGTGATTTAATTTATTCCAGCTAAAAAAAAAAAATCCGGAGCAGTTCTTGGACAAAGACCTGGGATTAGCAAGTGAAAGACAGCCTTCCTTTTAACCCCTTTGTCACTGCTACACAGAAACGCTACTTTGTGCTTCAGAACTCCACTGCTTTGCATGGAGAAGGAGGGGGGCTGTGGGATAAGTGGCAGTTGCCCAGGGTGTTTGAAATAATGGTTTAATTGTGGCAGGATTTCAACTTTTCATTCATTCAAGCACTGTGTCCTTTTGATAGTGGGAGTTTGTTAATTCCATCACCCGTGTACATCTAAGTCAGTTACACATTTTCATTTCCAAGCCAAGAGATTAAAATTGGCAATGTTTAAAAAGTTAGTATTAATGAAATTAAACTGATCTCAACTCAACTCGTTTGCCTCCTTCAGCTAACGTTATTTACTGTGGTCTGCACTCAGAAGCTTTTGAGCTATGTGTGTGGCTTGCAACCATATGGCTACATCAGGGGAGCCTCGACACTTACAAGCCAGAGATGTTACCTCACTTCCTTCCTCCCTCACTTCCTTCCTCCTCCGTTCCAAACCCAGCTCTCCTTTTTTCGCTGTTCTTTCCACATCCTCTCCCAGTGCTCAAAACCTTCTTTCGTTTTCCTGGTGTATTAACTGTCTCCGCCCTGGAGACCTCCCCTCTTTGGCACCCTTTGGAGGCCCCCAGCTCATACCTGTTTCCCTTCTGGGACCTATGTCACTGTCCAACTTCCTGGTGGGGCAGAAGTAACTCCCCTTCCCATTGCCGGCCCACATGAAACAAAATACAGAAGTCGCCCAGTGGTGCACAGGATCCAGCTTGGATGGAGTTAACTCACTTTGTGGCAGCCTATATGGCACTGTGGTTTGCATTTGTGGCTACAACAGTGTTGATAACATAGCACTATTACTTCTGAACAGCACTTGCACAGTATCAAAGCTCTCCAAGATGCTTTTTCAGGATGAGAGGAGGGTCATCTCCAGTCCAATGGATGAAGTTTAGCCAGCACTGCTCACCTCCCTCATCTGAGCCATGTGGAATCTCTTGCCCCAGACAAACTTCATCCTTTGGACCTTGCTATGGAGGCAGATGGACCCAGAAAAGTGGTAAGCCACATTCCAGTCTCCCTCTGCCCACCCCCTGTCTACAGATGTGACAGTATTGAGTTTTTTCTGCTACCTACATGTACATGTGAAGACTGTTCTACTACTTATATAAAAACTGATCTTTAGTATCTATCATTTTCAAGAAAATAAACTTCTGTCGTTTAGCTAATAAAAAGGAGCTATTTTATAAAACTTGATAAACCTTCCTGTTAGTTGAGTTGCAAGAAGTCCAGGGCTTACTCTTAACCGAGAGTGAATGCAAAGCAACAAGGCTCAGCTTAAACCAAAAAGGGTCTCAGACAGTAACAGTGGTAATTAACATTTGTTACAAGCTAAAACTGTACACTGAGAGTGATCACAGCTCAGATGACTAAGTGAAATTGCTTAATGACCATAAATCGACCAGAGCTCCAGGTAGTCAGTCTTTCTGATTATCATGAGATCAGAGGATAATACAGTTCAGAAGGAAATTCAACCAGGTTGCCCAGGGCTGGGCTGGACAGCAAAACCAATCAAGCAAAGAGACACAATCTTTCAAATTTTTTACTGTTATTTCTGCAGTTTTGCCCAGTAACCTACTGTACAGCTGTGTAACACTGACAGATTTCTTCAGCTACAAAATGCAAAATAACAGGGTACAAAAATAAGCACTTTAACTGCTTTAATTCTGCTTACCATGTAAGCGAAAGCAGGGGTTATATCCCTCACTGGCTTTTAGACCAGACTGTTGCTTCCACAGGAAAGCACCACGATGTGCCAAAGCCTGAAGCCTGACATCTGCTGCCAAATTGCAGAGAGCTCCCCAGGGCTCCCAGCGAGTTCACCAGGGGCCAGCAGAGGCACAGCAGCTCTGCCACTTGTGGCACAATGCAGGACCAGACCAAACAGCACAGCACATCCTCTCTCCCCATTTCCCTTTTTCCCCTTTGTGAAGGCTGGCTGTATAGGGATAAATGCCATCCATGTTTAGCACCCTCCTCAGGTTCGATCTTACTGGTCATCCTAAACCAAACAGCAACTGAGCATCTCCTGAGCGCTGCAAGATCAGCTCATAACTGATCATGCAGCACCAGGCAGGATTCATCATGCAGTGTACTTTTCCTCCCCCTGCTTTTTTGCTTTGTGGTAGTGGTTGTAATCATTATACAGATCTTTAAAGACCTGCCTCACGCCTGCTGGGAGCGATGTACTCAAGAACTTGATGTCCCGTTCAATGCAAAGGTCAAGGATGTGATATATTCCTTCTGTGAGATGTGTCTTCACAGCTGGGTGCAAAGTCACCTACAAGAAGAACAAAATTGCCTTAAACTTGAAGACAGAAAGGCAAGGAAACACCATTTCCACAGTCAGTATACATTAAATGCTGACAATGTTGTCCTTTGCATCAGACCATCTGGAACAGCCCATTAGATAAAATCCAAGATTTTGACTTGTGCAGTATTTCCCTGATTTTTGCAAACATATTTTGCAAAACAAGCACAGCCCTTGCAGTAAAATCCACAGGAGTACTATATACACTGCTGCAGTGGCAAAGACACTAATCATCCTGGAATCACATGGGGACTTCTCAGCAGAACAACTGTAATTAAAAAAACCCTAAAACACTTGCCTTGGATTACACACTTCAGTAGATTCTGTATGCCTCCTATAGGCTGTATGCTAGTAAGTCAGTTTCAAATGAGCACTTCCTTTAGGCTGCTCTCTCATTTACATTGGGTAGCCAAACAATTATAACTTATCACTTAGTAATTTGATATTTATCCAACAATTTTTTTCTGAGTACTTCAATGTGCAAGCCTTTATAAAAGAAGCCTTCAAAAAGCTAAGGAGATGTAAATTTCCTTAATCTGTTTTAACACCAGGAATCAGGTACCTTGCCTGAAGTCATGCAGAAAGTTGGAGGAATACAAGAAATGACTCAGGACCCAGTGCCCTGCTCCCGACATTACCTCTGCTCAACCCCACAACCAGCAGAACTGCCTCTCCAACCAGAACAGCAGTGCTGACTCTCGAGTCCTCTGCTGCTCTAGGCTAATTGAAATTTGTCCTGTGCTCACAAATCACTTGCTAAATACTTCACTGCCCAAGACAGTGCTGGCCTCTGGCATCATCACATTATTTTTGCTGCAGAACCATGTCTTATCTTTGCTGAATCCCAAAATTAGCCTTATGCCTCCAGATGTGAGCCTCTGCACTCCAGGCCTAATGAAAATTACATAAAAAGCTGTCATTAAAATTCAGGCTTCTTTCTTCCTTAGGCAACTAATAAACTTTCTGCTAATGAAGTGCACTCCTCATCACTGCGACAGGCTCCTGCTCTCTTTCTGCCCTAAATGTGGAACAGCTAACATATTTTGTTAGATCCACTAACATAGCAGGGAAAAACGTATAGCAGGCATTAAGGCACATAAGCCTTCATTTAGATCTGTGACCCTGAAGTGTTTGCATGTCCAAGAGGTTGTAATTTTTCCCTTCTCTGTCAGTTGATCAATTGGTTTGTTTCTAACAGATGTTATTTTCCCTACACTATGCAATACGGTTGGAGAACAGCTGAGAATCACAGCTCCCGGTGAATGCACTGGGCTGGGCTCTTCCTTCCTAGGGCAGAGAAATGACTGCAGAGAACAAGGACAGGAAAATCCACAGTTATTGACAATATGGACCAGATGGCCCACTTGGGATAAATAGCTATCTCAGAGCTGCAGTTAATGGAACTGCATCCCTCACACCACAAATTCATCTGGACCCATGCCTTATTTGGGCCATTCTTGCTTTGCAGTTTCGTATAAACACCAGTAACACCAGGGGAAGCAGAACCAAATTTAAACAGCTGCCACTACTGGCTGTCAGTTAATTATACTTGTAAGTGGTTTATGGTCTACACAGTTAGCACAACCAATTTGTCAGGCATTATAGAGCTCTCGATGTGAGACATTAAATGTGTGAAGAGGTATTTCACTATTGCTGAATTAAGCAACAGCTCATAGGCAACAAGCAGAAAGCACTGTCAACAGTATGTAAGAGATGCCACCCACTCCAGCAAGGAATCTTTCTAGATTAATACAAAATAATTTGTGGTATAAAGAGGAAGCACTGAGGGAGCTGTTACACAACCACTTTAGGGGTAAGTGACTACTTAGGCCAGTAGCTTTCATCAGTTCTCGTTTGCAGACCCTTAAAAGGGTTCCAGTAAGTGTGCAGATGCCCATATAAAGAGTTAAACCTCCCAACATGTTTTTCTCAATTATCTTTGATGGACCCTCAGGGTCTTCATATCACAGGCAGAAAGCCACTGATCTTGACTCAGATGAATGGTTGAAAGAGTTTTTCTCTCCCTCTGCAGAGCAACATGAAAGATGTGTACATGCCCCATTTAAGACAGGCATGCTGAGGCCACCCCTTCCTCTGATATCCATCAATTCTCACCAGTCTAATGAGCAAATAAATCATCACCTACTTGTGACCTATCTATTCAGTCAGACAGAAAACACTCCTCTGCCACAGTCTCTGGTGGCTCACTACACCAATTCCCCCTTCCACGCCCAAAGGCTCCACGCATATATTACTGATCTGTGGTTTCAGCTATCATCCATCACTTTCCATTTCCCAGGGAACATCTTGCTCAAAACTTCCTTAGAAGTCTCAGGAGACTTTGTACTCCTGCTAATACTGAGACAAGTGTCCTTTCAACTTAAAAATGTCATTTGACAATTCAAGTCAGGCTTTCAGACCTACATTCAGTGATGACCAGACTACAGAATTCAGAGATGGTTAAAGGAAACAGAAGTTGTCTTAACAGCAATTTTTCCTTTGCTGAACTACTATGTTCACTATGCAAACAATAACCAACTAACCAGGAAATCTGACATCTCCCATTGTTTTGCTCCAACCCACTCCCTCCCCACCCCCCAAAAAAAAAAAAAAACAACAGAAAAACGACAGGTGATAAGAGAAGGCAATGAAGTTTAACCTCTGTAATAACCTTCATGGTTAGTTACACTGGTTACACCCCAATCCTTCAGAAACATAGCACCAGTTATGATATTTTTTTTTGTAAGAGGGCCTAAAAACAAAGATTAAAATTTCCTTCTGTATTTCAGCCCACACGCAGGCCAGAACCACAAATAATCAGTTTGCAGGTACTTGTGCCACAAGCAGCATTCAAACCCTGGTGAAATCTAAATATATTGGGCTGAATAAAATGACAAGCTGAAGTTACCTCTAGATGAGAGAAAATACTGATCTGGCTCTGGTATTCATAAGAGCAGAAGTAGCTGCTTTCAGTAAGGATCAGAATGATATCTTTGGTACAGAAGGAGAATTACTGGAAAGCTAGTAATTCTTGCCTTGGTAATATTTTTTCCATTCACCTAATCATTTAGACCATATTAAAAGACATTATTTTCCAGAATTTTCCACCATTACTTTGCCAGATAGGGCCTTAACTGCTATCAGTCCTGGACAACTGAGACTATTTGAGAGCAAAACTTAATTACCAGATGTATAACGAAGACATTTTTAACAATGATAGTGGCAAAACTCTGGAACAGGTTGCCCAGAGGGGTGGTGGATACCTTATCCCTGGAAACATTCAAGGCCAGGTTGGATGCGGCTGTGAGCAACCTGATCTGTTTCAAGGTGTCCCTGCTCATTGTAGGGGAGTTGGACTAGATGACCTTTAAAGGTTATCTTTCAACCCAAACCATTCTATGATTCTACAAAGAAAAGCAACACCCAACATGGCATGAAAGCAAAGCAGTTCTGTACCTGGACACTGCAATTTTTTTATCTTAAAAAAAAAAAATGACACAGCCCACACCTTTAGAAAATTTTCCAGGAGTTTGGTAAGAAAAATTCTCAGGAACTCTTGCTCAGTATAACAGTCTGGAACAAACCTGCATCTCCATGAGGCATAACAACTTCTGTAACTTCACAAATTTTACAAAATTTTACAGAGTTGCCTTCGGAACAGAAACTCCAAAGCTAGCACAATACTATGGCACTTTCAAGATGGGTGAGAACATACCTTCTGCAATTCAGTCACATACTGAGCCACAATGAAAGCAGAAAACACAGTGAAGTCCTCCATTTCTGCAGCAATGTGAGTATACATCCGTTCCACCAAGTGTGCACATTTCAGTATCATTTCAAACTCATCCGTGTTGCCTAAAACACAAAATGAGATGCAGCCTGGAATTTGAGGCTTAAAAACATTAGGAAAAAACTCCCTAAGAATCACTCAGTCTTCCATGATGCTTGAACTACATGAGGCCAAGGACAGCTTGCCCATTTTATCATCTTTTCTTATCAAGCCACAGCTAGAGGCCCCCTACAATACACAAAATACATCTCTTAAAATGGCTATTTTGTAAGAGCATACTGATTCCAATTTCATGTGCACTGCAAGGCAAAAATAATTTGTTATAGATGTTGAAGTGCTCAAAGTAGCAGTTATGGTCCCTTCCACAATTCAGTCCCAACTAGCACTGTGCAGGAGAGAACAAGGAGACAAGAAAATTGTATTCCCTACCGAGAGAAAATCAGAAGACATTTCTCAGAAACAATATAGTAAGAAAGCTTTCTGATGAGATCTATTATGTGGAATATAGCAGCAAAAGCTACATCACTGGAGATATTTAAAGTGAGACTGGTGAGACCAGCTGAGAATTAACTTAGTGGGTAGAGAATGAAGAGAGCTAGCACAAACAAGGGAGAAGCCAGAAATTACTTTCATGTTGTCTGTTACAAAACCAGAACAATCCTGCAAAGATAAACAGCATCATTTTCAAATTGAGGATGCCATGTACCTGTAAGCTTTCTCTGACCCTTGCCTTACGGAAACATACTGCAGAAGCCAAAGAAGTCTGGCACCAGTTTAACATACCTTTCCATCTATCACTGAGCCTCAGCTCATATATTCCTCTACAATGAATACATACACTTAGATTTGCCCACAGCTGTGGGCAACGTATCAGCTGAGATAAATCTGAACATGGCACAGGCCTGTAGGACATCAGCAGAAAGATGGGATACAATCAATTTCAGGCCATGAAGTCAACTTCTCTCAAAATTCACCACTATTAATGAGAGAGTATTTGTGTCCTGACCATCTTAATCATTGTGGACATCTTTGACTTGTTTACTTTGACAATGTAAATTCTTTAATAACTTTCAGTTATTCTTTAATAACTTCCAGTCTGTTTTTTCCGCTTCCTCTTAGGATATTTAATTACACTTATTCCAAATCCTTGACCATCCAGATATATCATCTAATCCCAAATGATGCTTCAGCTATGTATAGAGTTCTGGCTT
Source organism: Platysteira castanea (assembly GCA_013397175.1). Lineage (NCBI taxonomy): Eukaryota > Metazoa > Chordata > Aves > Passeriformes > Platysteira > Platysteira castanea. The sequence continues at coordinate 1,772,035 of VYXC01009560.1, forward strand.
TTTACTTAGCATAGAATGGTGACAACTCAGCTCCATAGTAAAAATAGTTTCAGTTTCCAGAAATTCCATTTAGTAGCATTGATTTGGGATTATAACTCACACATATTAGCATGCTTCACTGGAGGTTGCAGCCACAATGCTTCCAGACACAGGGGCTGATAGAAGAGCAGAAGTTGGACACGGGAAGCCTTACTGGTTTCTGTCTACTTGCCAGCCAGTCAGTGAAGAATAACTTCTTCACCAAAAGCAATGCTGTCTGCATGCAGCTCCGCAGGAGCCCCAGTTATCTTCCTAAGTCCACAACACCACAAAGCTCATCCCCAATTTTACATAAAGGACAGATAAAGCTGACAGTTTCAATGTCACAGCTAGGAATTTGCAGGAAGTTCAGCATCTCCTCTTCTAGAGTATATAAAATTATAGTGTATATATATAATGCAAAGGTGGAAAAGATATGGTACCTCTGTCTCCTTTCTGACATCCTTCATGCATGACAGAAATAACCAGACGATGGAAACTGCTGAGAAAAGATGGTGCTGCTTTCAACAGCACCTGAAAAAGACACAAAATAAAAACATCTGAGATTACATAGCAAAGGGAGTGGAGAGGGTAGAAGCGATCTTTTTATTCTGCATCCTGAGCCATTTCTGCTTCTAGAAATCAAGCATAGAAAAAGGAAATGTTTTTTCCTAATGTAGCATCAGATGTTCCTAAGCAATCCACTGTCAGAGAACAACAATGCAGGCACAAGCAAAGCAGGAGAGCAACTGAAATTATGTGATTTTGAGGTTCCCAGCCTTTTAAATGACAAGCAGTAGAACACACTTTCATATTAACAGGACAAAATATTTCAAAACCACACTGAAAAAAATTCTGTCACTGCTATTTAGCTCTTTCTACCTTTTTCCCCTCCTCCCACCCCCTCACAGATATACCTTCGGATGACACTGCACAATAGAGAAGAGCACTTCATGGACCCCCAGAAAGACACCACGATAGTCTTCTGTCTTCAGATGATCCAGAGGGACTGTTAGGAGAATGCTGAATGCCAATGATACATGATGTGGATTCACGAGAACCCCTTCTCCTTGCCTTAGCAGAGCTGCTACAGTCTCTAGAATAGGTACAACTATGATGGAAATCAGTGACTGGTCCTGACAGGCCTCTTTGGTTTGCAGCTACAAGAGAAGAAACAGACACGGAGAAATGCATTAGCCACCTATCATTAGTGTTGGAACACCAGAGAACCCTAATGCTCTGACTGGAATCAATGGAACTAGACCTGTGCAAGCTGGACTGGCAGAGAGACTCCTGCACCTGAGCCATTTTCATGCAACTGTGCCCTGGGTGAGGATGCATATGATGCGCTTCAAACAAACACTGCTGTGAGTGTAACTGGAATGGTAACTATTCCCCCGCCCCTTGAAATCCAGCACCTCTTTCCACCTCTTCACACAAATGCAATGATGCAATTTGCTCCTTTACAAGCATGCAGACCTATCAAAAAGGGCAGAAACTGCAAGCTTATGATTCCCAGGCATTGCAGAACCAACCTCTGACAAATTCTTGCCTAGAGATATCATCCCAAGAGAAGAAAAACCTACATCACTAGGTTTATATGCTGTAAAAACGAAGGACAGGAAACGTGGGTTTGATTAGTTTCAGTTAAGGTTCCCTTTCATAATTCAGTGAATTTATATAATTACTTTTTTAGATAAGCACTTTTTTCTTTTTGTTTTGTTGCTGTTGGCTTCTGCTGCAACCCATGGCTGATGGTTATCTTTTCCTTTAGACAGAAGGAAGGACAGGAGACAGACTCTCTACTCTGCAGTCTAACAAGTTTCTCCCAAGCTCCATATTACATGGTGTAGTTCCATAAAATTACTGTGTATAAGAAATAGACCTGCACACTGCACTCACAGGAGGAGATTTACTTGAGGAAGGAGGAGAAAAAGGGTCTAGACAAAAACATTCATATGAATCTGCCATTGATTTGTTTCGTTTTTGGTCTTCTGTGCCTCTGTGCACCTTAAATGTAACTGCTAGAGACTCTAACAAATAAGAGGGGTAGGTAATGAAGTTACAATAAAGAGATACTTACAGCTAAAGCTGTGATTATCTGTGGGCTGGCAAACCAGAAAGCTTTCTCTTTGTCTCCACTTAATGGGCAGCTGAGCAACAATTTGGTTAGCGTAACAGCTGACATTACTTCCTGCAGAAAGCAGACGGATCATCAGTCAGGGGTACAAGGCATACTGGCTCCTTTCAAGTACAGAAGAGCTCTTTCAAGGCCAGTGGCACTTTTGAGCGCTACCAGAGCCTTGCACATGAAAGGCCTCCCACCAATACCTCTCTTTGGAAATCGTGAAGTAAGCGGCATCTCAACAGAATTCAATACACTGAGCAGCACTGACCCAAACGTCCTTCACGCCACATTTGTTTCGCAATCCACTTACTGTACAAAAAGGCTTACGTGACTTTTAAGAAAGGAAAGCCTTCTCATACAATTGCCACTAGATAATAGAGGGAAGCAGAGGCAATACAGTACGCTATAAATGACGAATGCTGCTTTTGGCAGCAGGGTTTTTTTTACTCGCTAGTTGTTTATACAGACTAATAAAAGAAGCATATTGCAAGCTACACTCAGGTGGCAGGAATTATCTGTGCAGTTCAGGAATTCCAGATACACTTTGAAAAACATGCATCAATTGATGCAGCACATCTGCGTCTTTTTCTGACAAACAAGACAGGGCTGGATAACCCCACAAGTTTAACCCAAGTGTCATTCTCAAGTCACTGGGTTTTCTATGGAGCATACAGCTGACTTTTTCTGCCAGAAGTGTTCGATACATCACCACTGGTCCTTAAGCTGCTCTGGAGAAAGGCACAGAATTCAGAAAGATATTGAGTGGTATCTGGTTATTGCTGAGTAGTCTTTAGAGCAACAAGTATCAAAAGCACAGGTGCAGTTCTGGTTTTACTGAAAAATGCTAGCATTTCTAAAAGTGCCTTTTCCTTGTACAAAAGAGCCACAGACAAACACTGAGTGCTGGCGTCTGTTGTGCAAGAGATCTGAGCAGCAAGTAGGAAAGAGACTTCAGCATGGCCTGTAACACCATAACTGTGTGATTTCTCTTGACAGTACATGGAATCAAGACTGCTGAGTCCTTAAGCATGACAGAAAGTTTTTTGAGTAGGTTTCTATGATCTTTCCACTTCTCAGTTTATATACAGAACATGCACAGTCACCAAGCCCATGTAAATTAATTTGACCTGATGACTGAATGTAAAGCAGGAAGAAGAAAAAAATATTTAACAAACGTCATTCAGCCAACAACCTTTTTCCAAGATACAGCAGCCTGTAGAAGGAAGTTGACAATACATAAAGCTCATGCCTTACTTTAGCCTTCTGTTGCCAAACATTCTTCACTTCCAGTCCCTGCAGCACCAGCCTCATTATGGCATAAAACTCCTCGGCAGAGCAGTTTCCCAGCACCTGGACAAGCACCTCTGTCAGCTCCATCTCCATACTTTGGATCACCTGGGTTGTAACTGCAGGACCTGGATATTCAAGAGAAAAAAGCAATCAATTCCCCAGACAAGGACTTGCCCAGGGAAGAATAGGGCAAATTGAAAATAAAACAGCTCTGTGGGTACCTTTTTAACACTCAAATACACAGAGTGCTCAATATTTTCTGTTTAACTCTCTCCATACCAGTGCAATGACTTGATGATCTCAAGTATATCGTACTCTCAGGTTCACAGAGCAATCATCATACCAATAAAAAGTCTTCAATAATACAGAAAGACTACACCAAAGCAGCTTCACAAGCCAAGGGAGAGGCTAAACAAGCCACAGGTCTTTTCTACAAATGGTGGACAGAGATCCATCACAAATCACAAAGCATAAAGCTTTTTTTATGACTACTTAATGGCAATACAAACACTGAGATCACAACTACAGTTCACTTGAACAGTAGTCTCCAAAGTAGGGTGTGAACACCACAGGGTGTGCACAAGACAATTCACTGGGGTGTGGGAATTATAAGTAAAATATCTTTAATAACTATAAAAACATTTTAAATAGTGTTTATTTAGTCTTTACCTCATGCTTTTCAAACATTTTCTGTATGTATGCTTTCTAACGTACATAGTGGAGTACCACGTGTATAATTTAAAAGTAAATGATATTCAGGCTGCGTGTTCAATTTTTTAGGTTTTTTTTAATGATAGGTATGTGCAATCAAAAATGTTTGGAGACCACTACACTAGAGCACGCCAGTAATAAGTGACAAATTCCAACAGTTTGAAGAAGTCAAAGAGAACAGTTACACCTGTGCTGCGTTCATCTCTCTGAACGAATGAATGGACAATGTAAAGGAGCCATTAGGTCCCACATCTGGCAGCAGAGGTTTTTCATGTCATCTCCAGCCCTGGCTCTTATTTGATGAGGATAAAGGAACCAACCTGCCTATACCCCACAGAATTTATGAGAATTACCACATGGTGTTCAGCATCCTTAACAGCTAGGAAAATTCCACTGTTCTATAAACTCACCTACCAGATACAAAAGCAGATGAGTATTTTACTGTAAGATCTGACCTGGAGCAAATCAGCTGCCTCAGTGGTGCCTACTATACCAATTACACGAGACGGACACTGCACTTCAGCCCTACATCCAGAAGTACTACTGTGTTCCAGTTACTTTCAAAATGTTCTCCCAGGGATGAGTAACTCAGGACCTTAACTTATTAAGATGTTAACACCCATCAGAAGATCATTACCAAATTAGATGGTGGCTGTGGTCCAGGTACCACAATACTGCCTCCTTGAAAATTTTCCTGTTACGCATTTAAAAAAGGATAGTCTGCTGTTTTAATACAAGTAAACAGATACAGACTTTTAAAGAAGCCATATGCTTTGCTAAATGGCTTTTAACTCACAAAATTAGCAAAGGAGGTGGAGAAAGAGTGTTCATACCAGAGAGAAGCTTTTTTATAGCAAAAACAACCATGACTGCAGTTTCTTTTCCAGGAGACAGCTCTGGCACGGAGCAGAAGACGGTCAGGAACCGCAACGCAGGCTGAAGGAATTGCAGATTACTCCCTGCACAGGGCAGCTCTTTCAGTATCTGAGAGTAAAACTCTCGGTACAGTTTAATACGGGGCTGCTCCAAAAACCGACTGGGCTCCCTCTGCCAGTCCTTATTGACAGGATGGCTCAGATCTGCTCTGAGGAGAGTTGTGACAGATGGTATGAAGGCTACAGGCAAAAGCTGGTTTGGGGTGTTACTCTGCAGACCGTGTTCAACAGTTCTGACCATCTGCAGAACTACTGGTTCCAACAGAGCAGACAGCACATTCGCAGAATGCAGTTTCTTTTCTGGCAGCTGCTGGAGGTGCAGTGTGACCACATGACAGAGTGTGGTGAACGCTGTCAGCAGTAACTGCTCAGCCGCAGGATTCCAGTTTTTCCAGTGTTTGCTTTTGGCTGCACCTGTGTCTGGCCTGCAGCTCACCAGGAAAGAGATGAACTTTTCCAAGTTGAGCTTCACACTTTGTCTTCTTTCAATAATCATCTGAAGAAAGCTGTCCAAAAACTCTTGGACTTCCTGAACATACTGTGCCCAAACAGGAACAGTCAAGACATCAGTGAAGAATTTGCTAGCTGTAAGCTGGGAGGTCATGACAGCCTCAAGAACATCACTGGCATGTAACACCTTAAAAACAGAGTTGGCATTCCTGCCAGCTTGCAGGCACCTCAGGAGGTGGAGGCAAGTACTTAAAACCTTCAGCAATAACAACTTGCTGCAAGAGACACGAGCCCTGGTATTAACTAGCAAGGACAGCAGCACCAGGAAACACCGAGTACATTCAGAGGGAAGAAAACTGTCTAATTTCAGAAGAGAAACAATTTCTAGCAAACCCAGGCATCTTTGTAGCTGATGTTCTTTCAGGATGACAGGGCAGCCATTTTTTGCTAACAATACTATACACTGAGCAACTTTCTCCAGTGTTTTCCAAGACAAGCTCAGCTCATCCTTCTGCAGTTTGTTTTCTGATGGTACTTCCAACGGGTCAACAGTTTTGCAAGGAGCCAGAATTTCTTCATGCCAAGGAATATTACTCACAGACAGCTGCTGCAGTGGCAAATCTACTGAATCCCTGGTAGCAGTGGGCAGCACCATAGCAAATCGATGAATAAGATGGGTCAGAAAAGCACAGTGCAGGACCTTCATTTCTGGTAGAAGAGAGCTGTGGATCAAACCAAGGGATATCTTTCCAATGCTGATGGAAGGCTCCTGGTCCGTGGCAGCTTCCGGAACTTTGGCCAACATCAACGTCTCTAGAAGCACATTTGCAATGTACTCTACATCTTTTAAGGAAATATACGGCAACAGGATGGTCAGGTTGGACATGACAAGGTGCCAGTGTGCTGTGGGGTAGCTAAGCTCAGTTATTGCACTGATATCTCCGTCCCATGGTTCAGATTCTCCTCTGCTCATGGTGGATTTTCCAGACTCCAGAATGAAAGCTGCAGCATGCTGCAAGGCCTGTAGGTCAGCTTCAGTCTGCATTAACATCATCTTCATTTTCTGAAGTGTGAGCAGTTCTAAGCAGTATTTACTAGTGGAGGCAAAACTATTTGCAAGTTCCATAACTCTCCCCCAACACTGCTCCTTCACACCAGGCAGGAAAGCTGAAATGCCCCAGTGCCTTGCAGCAGGTTCAGTAACAGCAATTCCAGCTGTTGGAGACACATATTTACTGCAGCTAACACCAAACAGAGTGTCTACCTCAACCCAAGTGTAAACAAGGAGGAGAGCAGCATCACTGGCCTTTCTTAGCCAAAGTTCTGACTTTTCTTCCTCTCTCCTAGGAGCTTGCAGCAGCTCCATCAGTGGCTGAGTTACTCCCCTCTGTATGTCTGCCATCAAACGCTGAGTGCGAAGCACCACAGGGGAAGGAGTGACATCATCTAGGCTCCTCATGTTGAACAGAAAAGCATGCAGCACCGAGCACACTGACATCAGCTTCAAGGCCATGTCAATTGATCCTTCAACAGCTGGAATGATAAGGGTCTGGCATTTCTCCACAAAGAGACACAGAATGTCCAGAATCTGGTTGGGTGGCAGTTCAAGGAGGCACTCACGAAGCTTTACTGTCAGGCCAGCAGAGAAGATGGGTGGCCTCAGTTCATCAACAGCAGGCCGGCAAATGACTGTCAGCACCTCTTCAAAGAGCTGTGGGAACTGCCTCAGCTTGGAGTAAGTCTGGAATATGGTGTTGATGAGAGTCTCCTGTGGCTTCTTCGTACGTGGCTCAGAGGCCTCGGCATCAATCCAAGCCGATGACACCAAGTCATCCAGGTCTGGCTCTACTATAAGGTGGTTTAATGACATCAAGAGTTTGAGACACCTGAACCAAGCAGGGATGGAAGCTTGGGAGTGTGTCAGCAGCACCTGTGCTAGCTTCCGGTAAAACTCAAACTGCACCTCCTTGTGCCGGATGCGGTCACTGGCGACATTATAGATATCATTGCTGAGCACCAAGTTCAGAAGCTGTTCCAAAGCAAGCAGCTCTGTGCTCCAGTCCACAGGGGAGAGCATATCCCTCCTCCCCACCTCTTGTAGGTCAGAGAGCCTGAGACAGCCAAAAAGCCTGCTGAGCATGTGGAAACACACGAGGTGGTTTTCTGCCTTACAGTACGAGTCCAGAAAGAGCTTATATAACAGGGACACCGAACCAGCCACAACCGCTCCGTGGAGGGCAGGTTCACACAAGTCACTGCCCAGCTTGGTCTGCATTGTGTTGACTGGTAGCAAAAGAGTTTTCAAAGCTCCTTTCTTCTTCTCTTGGGCTTCCTGTTCCGGCAGCAGATCTTCTTTGTAGGATGAGAAAAGTTCAGGCTGAAATAATCCAGCCTTTAGCAAAGTTTCTATTTGGTTTCGTATTTCCCGGCTCAAGTGCTGACGCACATGGTTATCATCTGCTTGTGTCCAGCTCCTCACAGTCAGCAAGTGCCTCAGGAGCAAACACGGCTGGAGCAAGTGACTTGTCACTTGCCCAAACACACGTTTTGGGTTGGTTTGCTGCCTCTGGATCAGGAGGTACTGAGCAAAGGTAAGTTGGAGGACACTGAACAACTGGGAGCCCACAGCATCATCAGAAGCCAGCTGCTGACACGCCAGCTTGGACAGCTTGCTGAAGAGATCAACCAAAAGCTCACACTTTGCTGTGTAAATGATGGACAGCGAAGGAGTAGAAAGAATACCACTGGAGCAGCTCAGCACTGTGCCAATGTTCTGCTGTGTTTTTTCAGAACAGGCCTCTGATAACCTTTTGTTTATGACCTGAAGATGGGGAGAAAAGAACAAAAACAAACCCCAAAAAACAATCAGTTTAGCATACAAGGATAAAACCCATCATAATGGACCAACACCAGCTTCCATGAGCTATGGCTGCAAGCAGGTGGGATGCACCAACAGCTGCTGCTGGGCCTCTCACATCATAGGTCTCAAACTAGAAGCTCCACTGTCCTTGCATTTGTTTGCAGCACCAGATGAGTGAGGAAGCCCTCATATGTGCTACTGGCAACAGCATAAGACTATCCATACTTGATCCTAATTGTTCATCCTGCAGAAATGGAGTAGGGGTAAATTTCTTCCCTTCTTGAATGGCCCCCAAAATTATGCTCCAAACAACAACAAACCCACACACAACACACATCCCTGCTCTGATACAGAGCTTATTTAGTAAGGATGTCCATGACAAAATATCATCATTATGTTTGAAAATGAGACAGTTTCTGGTGCTGACACCTGGAAAGTGAAGGACTGTTCTCTTTTCTCTTTGAGGGATACACATTTCTAGAGAAATTATGTTGCATTTCTCTTCCTTTTCTCAATCTTTGTGTGGATTTCCCTGTTTTCCCCTTTGATCCACTTTTCACTTGCTCCCTTTTCTCACCTTCAGATAATGTCTGCAAACAAATTCCGTAACAATTTACAAATCTGCCTCTATTTTGTTAAAAACCTCACCTGTCTCCTTACACCTTACTGTGGATGGTTCATCTCCTGAGCTGGAACACTGTTGGACTAAAACAGACCCTTAAATTCTTTCCACTGGGCCCTCTACCACCTCTGTCCTTGGTGTTCAGGGTACCCTGTCCTGTACCTCTGACCTAATCTCCATCCAGACAGCTTTTCATACCCAGGCCATGTTTAAATTTGGCACACTTTCTGCGTAACATCTCTGAAGCACAGATTTCATCCAACCAATTCTCCATACTTAACGGTTCAATTCTGCATGTAAAGACAATCTTTTCTTGTTTCCCTTCAATCTTATCAAAACTAAGAGGGTCATTTTCCCTGTCATTTTCACTGCCTTTGGAGCCACTCACTAGTTCTGCCATTTTTAACCTTAGCGCTGCACAAATACAAACTGTGTTGCAGGACAGAAATAGAGAAACTTACAGTATAGGTCCTGCAAGCTATCAGATTAATACATATTTCATGTAACATCTGACACTGTGAGGAAGAGTTAAGTACTGTGAAAGATACATATTGCTATTCAGAATTTTACCAGATACCCACAGTTATAGTTACCTGTGCAATTGAGAAACTGAGACCAATTGTCTTCCCACTCTTTAAGAGATCCTGTAGTCTTTTACTATGGATAACATTGTCAAGATATGCCCAGAGTTTTTCAACAACTTCATCCTCCAGTTCAAGTTTCTTGTTGTAGTTTGAAACCAATGTATGGCTTACCCAGTCAAGCAAAACCTGTTAACAAAAGGGAAAACAAGAAATCTTTAATAACCGCCAAACAAAAACAGGACAAAAGTAGTACCTCTTCACAGTTTGTGCTTTGAGAACCGTGCTACATCCAAGCAGAACAGACTCTGAGTGAGCAGAGAAGTCTGCCCCTGGAGGTTTCAATTCCTAAGAGCTTACACTCTGTACCTAATGTTGGCCCTGTGCTCACATGTACCATTCCAAAACAGCTTTCAGGAGTGAACATCTTAAGTCTGACAACATTCTAATTCTAACAATTGATACCAGTTAGCAAATGTCGTCTTTTAAATCAGTGCTCAGCGAATCAGCTGGTTTTCACTTTCTGACAGTTGCTATTCCACTCACATCCTTCTCTTCATTTGTCTAAATTCACTACCTAGAAATTCAGGCCTAGGAATTCAGATGGGTGCAAACTGAAAAAGGTTGAAATTTACTAATTACTATTTTAAAACTGAAGTTACTGTGTATGGCTACGTTTAATATTCTAAGTAACTGAAATAACAAGAACCCAAAACATAGATCTCAGATGTGCAAACCCTAGACCCCACAGTACTACCAGGGCTGGAGGAATAGGACAAGACACCCCTAACCCAGGGAAACACTGCAGAGACCTTCAGGAAACAGGGTCAAAACAAAAGACTCAGGAGACACGGTGGGTTTCAGGAAGAGAAAAAAAACCCACTTTCCAATCAGCAGGCCATGAATCCACTGTGTGCTCTTTGCTAACGCACAAGTTCTGAGCAGCAGAGAACACACACATGGCTACAGACAGTCCTTCCATCCTGAAGTTCTTGTTTTTAACTATGACCAAAAGCATCTGACTTCGGAGTGTCCGTACTGGACATAATACCAATGGCAATGACAAAGCTCTGAAGACAATAATTTCTCACGTCTCTGAGAGACAGAACACGGGCACCACCCTCTCTACAAGAAAGTTTCTTCCACCCTGCACTAACGCAGGTCTTTGTGCTGGAGCTACTTGCAATATGTTGTTACAAAAACCTTTTAAATAACGACAAAGACATCAAGAGCTGATCACAATCCTAAATCAGCGTTATATTTACAGTGGTATCAGCCAGCTAACAGCTACGTCTGGATTTTAAGAATTGATTAATCCACAGCAACAATCCGCCATCGGTATTTTCTTCTTTCATCACTCTTCACCACTAAAAAGTACTCACTTGCTCCTTATTAGGCAGGACGCACTGGTGAGAAATCCACGCGAACCGGGCTAGTTTGAGTTTGTCCTCCCAAGGAGTCTTGGCGTTTTTCAGCTTCCGGTAAATCCCCGAGTAGATCGCTGCCATGGGAGCGGCACGTGGGAACAGCGAAGAGGCAGACACGCGTCTGGAAGAAACGCCAAGCAAAGAGAAGGCGGTCGGACGGGCAGCGGCCCCGCACCCCGACACTCACCCACTCACCCACGTGGCACTGCTCGGGGCCCCAGCGCCCCCTCCACCCGCCAGCCGCCCACGGCCCCGCTCCCCAGCGCCCAGCTGCCCCCCACCAGCCCCCAGTCCCACTCGCCTTCCTCTCCGCTGGCAGGGCCGCTGCTGCCCGCTCCCCGCACCCGGTACGGCCGGGCCCTCCCCGCCGAGCTCTGTCCCCACCAAGCAGCGCCAGCCGAGCGCCGAGCGCGGGAGGCGGTGCGCTGGGGGGAGCCCGCGCCCATTGGCGGCCAGAGGGCGCTTGCGCGGCCCCGGCCCCGCTCCCGCCCGCCCCGGCNCGGACGGGACCGGGCGCGTGCCCTGCGCCCGGAGGTCGCGGGGGGGCCTCCGCTCGTGATATCCTTCTTTCCCTTGGAAAGTGCGTGGGTTTAATGAGCGTCTTCTTATCGCGCCATCTCTCTTCTCTTTTCTTTTTTTCCTCCTTTTTCTTTTTCTTTTTTATTTTTAAATATTGACAGGAGAAAGCTTTCACTTTCGCGTCCCGTCAGCGATCGCTCTTCGGCCCGCGGAGCAGCACCGGGACGGGCGTGGGGCCGCGCAGGGCTTCCGGCCCCGGTGTCCCCCCGCAGGGCCCAAACGCGAGCAGTGCCTGGTGCCGCAGCTCCGTTTGGCCCAGGAAAGGCTGGGTGGCGGAGCTGGGAGCCGAGGTGGTGTGAAGTGGGCTGGAGGAAAGCGTGTCCCGCAGGTCCCGCAGAGGAATCGGTGAAGCCCTGTTTGGCACAGCCTTGGGGCGGCGAGGGGGGTCGGGGGGAAACGATGTGGAATTGGCAAAGCGTCATTCGTGGCTGGTGAGCCACATCTAGGTCCAAATGCAAATGGATTCATGCTCTTTTAAAATCACAGCTGTTCCCTCTCTGCCTCTTCATGTGAATGCCGCTGCCCGGGCAAAAGCCATCTCCGTAGTTCCTGCTATCCTGTTTTCCTATTTTGCACCACCACCGTGCTCTCTAAGTCTCCAAGTCAACTTGTCATGCCTACTTGCCTGCTTTTGTGAATTGCGGCTGCTGCATGTGTGACATCCCTTGGCTCTGAGTTCATGGTTATCTTTGTATTAGTTTATCCTTATCTTGTTTATTCTGAAGTTTTGTAAGTCTCAGATTATCCTAATGTCACGAAATTAAAAATTGGCTTCTATTATTGTTGGTAGGCCCCATTTCACCTGTAGTGATAAAGGATAAAAGATTATTTTTTTGCTGTCCACAACTGATGCCTGAGGCATCAGAAGATGCTTCTGTTTAATGCTTGTATTGGTTTGGGTGTTTTTTAAGATTGCTTGTTCTTAGCTCTCTGATGCTCGCAGGTCTTTCCTTAGTCTGTTAGAAGAAAGAGACTGCTGTCCCAATGTCAGAACAGGAATACAGAGTCTTTAAAAGCAGTGTTTCCAGTGCTAGTTTTTAAGCTCTTTTTAGTATGTCTGCACTAGGATTATTTCAAGGCCGTGGAATCTGCCTAAACCTGTACCTGAAATGTAGCATAGGCGGGAAGTTAATTTCCTTGGCCGAATGCTCAGTTCACAACTAATTTCCAGCTTTTCTAGTAAGGAGGAACTTGAAATGTGTTCTGTGTTATTAGCCTCTGCTCTTTCTTTTTTTTCAGTGGTTTTGTTTCTTAAAAAAAATTACCTTAACCTTTTTTCAGTGCTCCGGTTTGCAGCACTGCAGAAGATGCTGCATTGTAGCTCTGCAAACTCACAATGTGATCTTTCCTCTCTCCTTCCGTGTGTATTTTGCTTATCAGTAAAATTAGTTAATGGCGTTTGTATTTATTGTTCTCTTTGGCTGTTTGAGAAGAATGAGACAGCTGGGACTTCTGAACAATTGTTTCAAGCTTTATATATGTCATGGACAGGGAACTCTATATGCTTTCAGTTTCTTTCATATTTTGAAGTTTATCTTCAGTTATGAGAGCTAGAGTCTTAAAACTGATTGAAAGTTAAAAACAGAAGGCTTGTCCTTTTATACCTTTAAGTTCTGTATCATTGACCTCTTGTGCATTGGCTTAGCTTGAACCTAGCTGAAGGCATTTTGGCAGGCCATCCTTATGTTTATTTTATGATATACTCTAATTTTTGTAAAGGGCTCAGTAAAGAATATTTCTAGGAATGTTGGTTTTGCTCTTGCACTTTTCATGAATGCTTTTCCTGCCTTGGTGACATTATTCTTTGTGATGATGAGTGTGAAGTAAAAAGGCAAAAGTAAAGGAAGAGGCAAAGAGCTGACATTAGAGTATGGATGACAGTGTATCCAATGCCAGTGGGTGTTTCTTGGAGAAGATGTATTTCCTTAAGGTAGTTTCTGTTGTGTCACCTGGGAGTAGGGGAAAAAAAATCTCTTTGAGATACTAGTGGTGACATCCCCTACTGTGACTGCAGGGGGGAATATATAGGGGAGCGAGAAACTGTACAGATTGCATAAATGCCTTGGATGTGGGCAAATCATGCACGTGAGTCCATGCTGCTGAAATGCAGAATGGTAACCATACATTGTGAAGCTTAGTTAAGGGTGTTTTTTAGGAGGGTGCCAAGTTGCTGATCCATTCTTGTGTCCTTTCTTCTTTGTGGTCTTCATTAGAGTTTTGTCTTTCCTACAGTTTTGTGCAGCAGAAGTGTTACATTTGAGACAGTGTAAGTCTCAGATATAATTTCTTTAATTGCAGGGAAGATGAAAAGGAAGTTTGCTTTTGGAGTGAAAAAAGGTGTGGTTGAAATCTGGAAATGCTTTGAAAACTCTCACCTGTTGATGCCCCTTCCCCACCCTCAACAGTTACTTAACCAGTGGGAACAAATGGGAATCTTTCTAAGGTTTTCATCCAAGCATGTGGGTTTGCAGTTCTACGTATCTGTTGAAAGTGAACTATTGCTGAAACCTTGCATCCTCATCCACTTGTACCTAACTTCACAGAAGGGTTATTGCTCTAACAAGTGGAATAAGCACTAAAGTGTGTGTGGGTTTTAGAAAGATTCATTTGTTACAAAACTTTTAAAGTCCTTACAGTAGAAATAATGGTTCTTATAAGGGGAGGAAGAGCATCCTTGTCTCTCTCAGAGAAGCTGTGTTTCATTAGATTTAGCTGCTCAAACCAGGAAGCACTAGCACTCAGGAAACATTCATGTCATTGGTAGTGGGGCTGCAAGGTGTTGAACCATCTCGAGGCAGGCTTTACTTAGTATTTTTATTGGGGAAAAAAAAACCCTGTGGCTTAGTTCTGCTTTATTTAAAGCCTTTTAGGTTATCTAAACTTTTGTGTAAAATTGATGGCTATTGTGAAGGATTGGTGCAGTCAACGACTACCCAAATAGCAACGGAGCTATTTCATTCATCTTACTGAGGTTCCTTCATTACAAGCCAGAGGCTAAAAGGTAGCCTTGGGCTCATTTTGATTTTGAGGTACTACCAAGTGGTGTTTATGATGATGGCTTCCTAAATGTATATTTAAAAAAACCCTTCAAAGGTTTCTTTTTGTTTCAAACTTCTGTAGGAGGGAAGCCTGGATAGATCAAGGCAGGTGACAAAGACAGAAGGCTCTGCTTTTAATTTCCCTCTTTTTTTCCTGGGTACCTATCTGAGTGAAGTGCCAGAAGTCTGGCTCTGCTTTTAATTTCCCTCTTTTTTTCCTGGGGACCTATCTGAGTGAAGTGCCAGAAGTCTGGCTCTAACCTTTAAGTTCAGCCAATAAGCTATTGCTTCTTGGATTTCCCACATAGATTTGCTATATAAAGCATTGTGTTCCCAAAATTTCCTTCTTTGTATGTTAATTTCTTATTCCACTGAATCTTCTGGAGGGGTTTTTTTGTTGGTTGGTCAAGACGAGGAACCTTCAGAAAATGACTGAAGATTACTCAAACTGCTGCTGTAAAAACTCAAGGAGGAGAGACATTCCGTTTTTATGAGCTGTTTTTAAGAAAAATGCTTCAGCTCACCATTGCAGTTTTAGTCTAGAATCCTCAAAACTATTTTTGATTCCTCTGTGAAATTAGTAGAATTCGACAGCAAAATATCTTCAGAAGTCAACAAAATGTCTAATTAGGCCATAGTACTGAGAGGCAAATCCCTGAAAGTTTTCCTTCATACTTCGGCAATGAAAATATGGAGCTGTTTGTTTTCTATCAGCATTATTGCAGCTACAGTCTAAGTTGATCTTAGCCTACCCTGCAAGAGTCTCATCACCTCTTTCTTCTCTTTTGAGGTCATGAAACGCGTACGCACAGAACAGATTCAGATGGCAGTGTCCTGCTACCTCAAGCGCCGTCAGTATGTGGACTCGGAAGGTCCCCTGAAGCAAGGGCTGAGGCTGTGTCAGACTGCTGAAGAGATGGCAGCTAATCTCACAGGTAATCCTGTCGTATTTTCCATGATTGCTTCTTGGCAGAGTTGTGAGCATGTATGTTGGCAGCTATATGAATTTGTCTGCACATATGGACATTTCTTCTTTTGAAATAAATTTCTCACTGTTATGAACAGTGAGAATGTGAATTATGAACTTTTGAAAAATGAAAATGTGGGCGAAAGTGTAACAAGGTGGCATTCATAGTCAGTGAAACATCAGGCTGAAACACCATGTCAGGGTACTGGAAAATACATACGTTGTATCCCAAATAACGTGAAGTCTGGTGAGTAGTGGTGCTTTGGAATGGAGGTGAGAAGAACCTAGATGAGGAAGGAAGTAGAAGCAGGAAATTCTGTTGCACCTTTGTGCTCCAGCAGAGTTATATCATGTGAAATTAAAGTGTTACAGCTGTGTCTTTTTCTGGCCTAGTCAGCTTTGTAGTTGTGAATAGTCTGCTCTGTCACTTGGGGAAAAAAGCCCAAAACCTTCAGTGGATGAGACAAGGCATGCAGGGAAATAAACTGCCTTCTCTTTCTTAGACATGTTTGAATCTTGCCGCACTTCTTGCTTTCCAAATTGTGTCTGTGACAGTCTTCATTGTAGTTATTATTTTTGTTTTAACAAACTATGCTGTTGCTTGAGCATGTACAAGTATTGGAAGGATGAAAGCTATGTGGACATTATAGAGACTAAATTTACCTGTAAAAGTAATAGAAAATACTGGGCTGACCTTTTGGGTGAAAAAGCAAGGAGAAATTTTTTTCTGTTAATGAAACTGCTTAGATTATGACAGTATCCCAAGCAAAGTGGAGTGGTAGAGACCTTAGTTACTTATAATACGACTTGATTTGACAAAATATTGGTAGCTATATAACTGTGTTTGTGACTAGATAAGACTGGATGCAGGAGCAGCTTTTTCCACTTTTAGAGTATTTTACAATTAACAATACAAAGTAGTTAACAATCCAAAGATGAGTGACTTGTGGGTGAATGTCCAGGGGGACTCCTTCAGTGGTCTGGAAGAAACTGGACAATATTTCATTATTAGAAACAACATCTTATTAGTACTTTCCATTTCCTTGCTTTTTTTCAGCCCACCTATCAGAAGTTTATTGCAATCCCTGAAAAAGTACTGGGGAAGATGGGGAAAGAATGAAACCAAAGTAAAATGCTGAATTGTTTTTCAATGGGAGATTTTATGTGAGAAGTGGGTAGAAAGGTCAGTGTCAAAATGTGCTCAGAATGTGGTACCAACCATATGAGGAGGTCACAGAAGTGTCTGAAGTAGTGGAGATGGACTGGATTACAAGCCCTTGCATGAGCATGTGGCCTCATGCAGAAAAAAAAATATTTCAGTAAAGAGTGTGAATGAGTGTGTGATTGGATTTTGTCTTTTTTACTAATCTTCCACCAGATTTTATTACTAAATTTCATATTGGTCTGTATCCTCTTGCCAGTGCACATGTTTTGTGGATGATGATTCGGAATTCAGTCATCAATTTTCATTAGAACTGAAAATGGTCTGCTCTCATGTGTTCAGCTTCTTACTACTTCTTGTCAAATGTGCTTGCAGTGAGCTGTCAGTGAGCATGCTGCAGTTCCATCAATGACTGTTGGAAAAGCAAACCCAAGCTTGTTACTTAATCTGACAACAGATGCTGAAAATACTTTCTGCTGCAGTCACCTCAGTTTTGTGAACTGAATAAAAATTGAGCAGATTGTAAAGCCTGCATAGCTTTATTTTGGGGCAAGTGATCAGACATGTTTTTCTGAAGATGTTTTTGCTTTTTCCTTAGAAAAGTTCATCTTGCTTTTTCTGTTCAGTGCTTTTGTTTGACTTTTAAATTAACTAGCCTGTGTGAATGGGAGACTTGGGGGGGACCTCAGAAGATGATCTGGTCCAACCTTTTCTGTGGGAGAGGGAGCCCCGATGAGATTATCTAGGATCCTGTCCAATTATATCTGCAGTAAAATACAGCACAGAGCTTCCTTGTGATTCTGCCGTATTTCTGTAGGAAACAAGAATAACGTCTAAGGACAGAATGAGTGACCAAGCTAATATTGCCCATAGCACTGTTATCACATATGACATACGACTATCTAAAATAATGTAAAATTGCACATCATCACAGTCCCCTAAAAGAGGAATCAGTTGCTATTACACAACATTTACAGTAGCCTCACATTTGTTAAATGGAAGCAATTTTGCTGGTAGCCAACACACGAGACCAGGAGGGTACTGTCCCTGAGTTAGGAGTGAGTTCCTTTGAATTTTGTATCAGATTGCATAGCTGGTCATGCTTATGGGATATGAAGGAGCAGATATTTCCAACAGATGTTCTTATGACTGCTGGGGAAGGTGGAAAAGAAACTGTGGTAGGTTTATTAATGTATGAGAGGGATATAGCCAGCATTTTATTTCAACCAGGTGGAAAATGTGCATGAAATTTTACTCTTATTTTGGAACCAGTTGATTTCTTGATCCTTTTTCCAGTTCTTATTGGTTTAAAGTTTTGGGAAGGCAAAGAATTAGAATTCATTACAACTGTCTGGTATGTAGAGTTCATTTGCCATTTGCTGGATGGGAATGAACTCCAGCATCATTACTGAAAGAATAGGCCATAATGGTTGCCCAGTCAGACTGTTTCAGGACAGGTGGACAAAGATGATACTCCACTTTCTGAAGCATGAAGTACACCTTAGTTTTGGAATTAAGTTGCTTACATAGAGAAAGTTGTGGCGTGGAGAAAACATTTCATAAAGCCTAGGCCAATGAGTTGCGCTTGCACAGCATGAGCAAGGTGGCAAGCCATTCCCTTTCCTGTAGAAATGAGGCCACCACATCGCTGAGAAGAGTTGACTGTTCCATGTAATCCTGTTATGGCATAAGAGACAGGCCCTCATATTTCTGTATTTCTTTGCTTTTACAATGAGTTGTATGGGTGACATGGGAAGCTGACACTAAGTATTCTTGAGTTACTACATGTATACGTGCAGTTTACTTTCTCATGCTGAATATTGACTATATTCAATTTTATATCCAAATAGCAGAGCTTTTTACTTTAGCTCTTGAGTAGTACGTGAGCCTGGAGTTCTCACCATCTTTGAGTTTCTGAAGCAGCCAGGCTGTAGAAAGCTCAGTGTAGCTGTGCCTTTCAGCAAGTTATATTTGTTTATATCTAAACTGATTTAAGAGATGATTATCATATTGGTGCTGGAATCTGGTTTTGTTTTGTATTTCTCAAGAAGGGATGATGAGCACAGCCCATCTCTGTTTCAAAAGCTGAATTCAGCTTGCCAAGCGTACCTCCTGTATTTACATAAGCAGAAGGAAGGTAGACCTTTGTCTTACCAGAGAGAGAGAGGAGTGGGAGAAGAATAGTGACAGGCTGCCTGTGTACCATGTGCTGATCTCTTTCTAATTAGAGGCATTGAGATGAGCTGGAGGCTGGCCTATCTCTCTTTAGTGTGTGAACATTTGATAATGTTGTTTATAGACTTTCAGGGCTGTCAGACTGGTGCCTCTGTGCATGAGCCAAATGCTGGAACAAAAAGCCCCCCAGTGAATCAGGAGTAGAAAGGCAGAGGATGGAAAGTCGTGCAGGGCAAGGGAGACTGAAATAAATTGAAGTGAAAGTAATAAAAGTAATAAAAGTAGGGGGTTTGGAGGGGACAAGAGTTACAATTTGAAAAAATAATAGGAAATGAAAATAGTGAAACTCCTTGCCTTCTTGTGCTCTATCTAGAACAGCAGAATGTGTGTTTCTAATCACTGGTATTTGCATGTGCTTGGGGTATGTTGATGCATATCTGTAAACTTGTACCAAGTCCCCTGCGGATTCCAGGCCATTAGCACAAAAGCAAAGGTTTGGTGCCAAAGAAGGAGATGCCAATTCTTTTTCTAAACAGTTCAGAACCATTTTTACCAGAGTCTGGTTCTCAAAAACAGTTTAACGCAGTCTGAGAAGACCGTAACCAGTGGGTTTGTGGTCAGTTGCCAGCTACCCCTTAATCTAAAATCCTCAGGGAGGAGGGCACATTTTAGTGAAAAATTACTAGGTATTTGCTTAGAGATTCAGTGTTGTCACCACCACCTCTGTGAGACTTAATAAATGATAATGATTATAATTTATTGTAAATTATAATGACTGGGATGAGAAATTTGAGAATCTGAAGTAGCGTCACTGCAGGCCTGTTCATAATGGTTGGTGGGACTCACTGAAAAAGAAACTATATTTTGGAGAAAGTTGTATATTGCTTTCTTCATATTTTCTGAGTGTAAAGCTGTAAAACCACAGTTGTAAAACTTTTAAGGGGTCTGTGATGGTGTTATTCTGAATTTCTTTGGAACTTAAAGTTGTATTTGAAAACTTTAAAATGAGTTCTGGGTGGAGCAGGTGAGTTGGTGAGATTTTTAGAGTGGGTTTTGGCTTTCAGTGTACTTTCTCATTCATGATCTGTCTAGGTGGTTAATGCCACATTTAGATGCTTTGGACTACATCATACCTGGATGGTTTGAAAGATGAAATGTTATCTAAGTGGCTGCATACCTTGGATTTTATGAGAAGCTTTGTTTTCAGACACACATGTAGAAATCCTTAAATCCCCATGTAATTTTTGCTTCTTTTATTTCACAGTCCAATCTGAGTCTGGTTGTGCCAACGTTGTGTCTGCAGCTCCCTGCCTGGCAGAGCCACAGCAATATGAAGTACAGTTTGGACGATTACGCAATTTTCTGACAGGTACGTATCAGGAAGCAAGGAGGAAGTAGCTGACTTTTGTTTTTGTTATTTCAGTGAGTAAACGGCCATATAATAAAATTCAAAATCATCTCTCTAACAATCTTTTGATTTCTAGTTTTGAGATTTCAGTTAAAATAGAAATATTTAATTTTTCTTTTTTTCGTTGTTTGTGTGCTGAATAGCTTTGAATTTTGTAGATGGCGGACTGTCTTTTCTTGCTCAAGCATTTGGCCTTTGTAGATTTTCTAGACAACAGCATATTTACACAGGACAAGAAGGAAAATCAGTGTTTTATGTGAAAGGCAGGTAAATGAGAAATTACTGTAGTTCTCTGCTGTCTCCTAGTTTAAGGTTTTTAATTTTTTCCATAATTGGCTTATTTTTATGGAGGTCTTGATTTTAAAGGGAGAATCTGTTCCTGTAAATTTAGGTGTACTGGCTTTGAGACTGAAGCAATACAACGAACTAAAAAAATTCTTACTCCATAATGATGCAGAAGACAACCATGATTTTCATTTTTTAAAAATAATTATTCAATTATTTTTTGAAAGGTACTCCTGGGAATGTCCTTATTTCTTCTACTGTAAGTCCCCAACATGGGAAGAAGAAAGCAGATAGAATCTTTAGAGAATAGTACCAAGGAAGGTGAAGTTGTCACACGCAGCATTTTTCTGGTGTAGGGATTTGACCCCAGTGTGCATAACATCATTAATATTTCTGATAGTTTTTGAAGGGAAGAGAAGGGAGCATGCAGGAAGGCAAAGGCAGAAAATAGTGAATTCTTGGAGCCTTGCAACCTACAGCAGTTCAGTACCTTCGCAATTTAGTATTTGAAGTAAACCCTTACGGTTTTAGAGATTTTTAAGAAGTACAATAGCTCTGTTCAGTGCTTGGTGAAGTGCTTGCTTATTTGCTTGGTGAAATGCTAGGTTTTAGTGTTCAGGTTGACTGTTTTCTTCTTTTTTGTCCCTCTTGCTCTAGTTCGATACCTTACACACATAAGCTACCTCTGTTTGTTCAAGGGAGTAACTTGCCAACCAGCCACAAGGCACAGCAGGAGACTTCCCATTTCTGTGATGCCTGCCCAACTGAGGAGTGGGCAGGGGATTAGTGACGTGCAGTAACTTAACTAACTAGTCTCTAGTTCAACCACCTGCACAAAGCAGGGCAAGATGGGTGTTTGATCAGGTTGCTCGGAGCCTTTTCCAGTCAGATTTAGAAAATCAAAGACTCTGGAGATTGCTGTGCATCTCTGGGACCCTGCTGCAATTCAGTGAGAACTTCCCTTGCAACAGCTTGCCTGTTGTCCTTCTACTGAGCACTTCTGAGAAGAGGCTGGCTCCTTTTCCAGTATAATATCCTACTGGGTTCTGAATGCAAGTAGTTGAATACCCACTTATTCTTCAGGCTAGACAGACCCAGCCCTGTAACCTCTTCATATGTTCCTAGGGAACATTTTCTTTGTTCCTGTTTCTGCCAACTACCCATCTCTTCCCTTTTGCCCCTACTGCAAAGTGAAGTCCTTCCTCTTGTTGCACTAGTTTTTTGGACTAGTGCACCTGGAGAAAAAAGAGACCTGATGACTGCTTAGAGCTTTTACTACATACAGACCACTGTTTTCACTGGCTTTGGCCCAGTTTCAGTGGGACAGGAAGGAGAGTGATGCTTAAGTATGCAAATACATATGTACACACTGCACACCACACATACTCTGTAGTTACTCCTGTAGAAATGAGAGAAAGGCACAGTATGGACCAGAGAAAGTCTGGAAGAGTGCTCAGCACAAAGGAAAAATAACCTAATGGAAAGGGGAAAAGAGAATATGTGTTGGTGAGTGGCAGGAGGGAAGAGAATGTTGAAAAGCAGCAATGCCTTTTGCATGTTGAGGATCAGCAGTGCCTATTTGTTTTCCAGTAATTTGGACTATTTGGTCCTGTGGTAGTAACTCATTGTGGCCCTATTCGTTGCCATAGTGTTCTGCAGGGCTCCGCTCCTCACAGCTCCCTGCAGCTGGCAAACAGCCCCAGAGAAGCTGGGGAAGGAGGGGTGGAGCTGTTGCACAAATCGGCCTCTGCAAGGTACAGCACAGCCTAATCGGGGTTTGTTACGCTGTGTGCTAGGAATTACTGCTGGGATTTGCCTTGGCAGAGAGAGAAAAGCGTGTACATGAGCAGGCGCAGAAATAAAACAAGAGCACAGCATATTGCAGTACATTTTGGAAGCTGTAGCTTCCTTTCCCCTGAAGACAAAACAGTTCCATCCAAAGCCCCACACGCACATTTTACTGAAGCTGAGAGAAAAAAAGCCACCAAAGCTCAGGCCTAGACAAGCTAGGTAAATCATTTTGACTTAAAACACTTAAATACTATTTTAAATATAATGAATAAATTTTAAAGTTCATTTATCACAATAAACAAAGGGCATACTTCTTCTTTCGAATTAAATGGGAAAAATTCAACTTATCATATATTTTATGAGGTGGTATATTATTAGCTGTCCCACACCTAGAAAGGGTTTTGAAATCTCTGCATTTTGTTCTGACAAGGTACCTCACTGATGTGGCAATCTCTATTCAGGTCTGTAATATGTACTGTACCTCCTTTAGGTGACAGAAGAGGTTCGCTTAGATGTGCGAACAAAAGTCTCCTTTTGCTTGTTCTCTGATGCCGTTCTCAAGGCTCTTTCAGTAGTCGTCCTTGCTCTGTTTTATTCCCAGTAGAAAGTGGATTGAGAAATCATTCAGTTTGTTGTTGTTGTTTTTTATATAGATTCAGATTCTCAGCACAGCCATGAAGTGATGCCTCTTCTATATCCCCTCTTCGTCTACCTCCATCTGAACATGGTCCAGAATGGCCTAAAAAGCACAGTGGACAGTTTTTACAGCCGCTTCCATGGCATGTTCTTGCAGAATGCCAGCCAGAAGGATATCATTGAACAGTTGCAGACTACCATGACTATTCAAGATATCCTGTCCAACTTGAAGCTCCGGGCTTTTCTGGACAACAAGTATGTCATCCGCCTTCAAGAGGACAGCTACAACTACCTTCTTCGCTACCTCCAAAGTGACAACAACAACGCCCTGTGCAAAGTCCTGACCTTGCACATTCATCTGGATGTGCAGCCTGCCAAGAGGACTGACTACCAGCTCTATGCTGGTGGGAGCTCCTCACGCAACGAGAGCAATGGCCTGGAACCCAGCGATGTGCCGGCTTCCATTCTGCAGAATGAGGCAGCACTGGATTTACTGCAGGACAGCATTAAACGTGTCAAGGACGGACCCCCTTCCTTAACCACCATCTGTTTCTATGCCTTCTATAACACGGAGCAGTTGCTGAACACTGCAGAGATTTCACCAAATAGCAAGCTGCTCGCTGCTGGGTTCGATAATTCATGTGTGAAGCTGTGGAGCCTGCGCTCCAGGAAGTTGAAATCTGAGCCCCACCTTGTTGATGTGTCCCGCATCCGTTTGGCTTGTGACATCCTGGATGAGGAGGTCTGGATACCCTTTTTTTCCCCTTTCTCCCCTCCTCTGCTTACCTGTTTTGAACATGGATTGTTGAGTATCTAGCAATATCTTATGGAACTGTGAGGCTGTTGCACAATCTGCCTTGATGCTCAGATTTTATAACCTGCGTTCATCCTTGTTCTTCCCTGCAGTGGTTGCAAATGCTGCACTGAGGTGCAATGAGTTTGTGCTCAGGTTATAGTTTGTTAGTCCTAAGTGCTGGTTCCCGTCCTGCAGCTGTCCTTGGACAGATGACAGTAGACAGGCAGCCCAGTAAGGACAGGTGACCAGAGTAGGCTTTCTTCACTGAGGAACATGGAGCCTTCTAAGGGATGGGAAGATGAAACAAGGAGATACAGGCAGTAAAAGCACAGTGCCAAATGAAAACTAGAAGTAGCTCAGAACAACCAGGCAGAAGGGTGGAGAGAAGGGCAGAGGCACAGGAAGAGGAAAAGACAAAGTAAGGAAGGAGCTAAAGAAGTCTGATCAGATGCCTGTGTGCAAAACTGTATTTCAGGCATCACCTTCATTTACCAGAGGTAGAGTTAGGGAAGAATTATGCAAAATGTCTCTGTTAAGGAATCTGAAGTGTAGAAACTTCAGAGGCTTTTTACTCTGGAGTGTTGGAGACAAGAACAGGGATGTGTGTACCTTCACATGCAAGACTAGATGGCATCTTCTACTTGACTCTTTTTTTTCCTTTCTAGTCACACCCTTCCTCCCCTCTCCACACAACTGCCCAAGTAGCAGCTGATATCTGGTTAGAGATCAAAATTTGTGACTCTTCCGTTGTTTAATCACTCTTCTCCTAAAGAAAACAAAACTCATTTGTTCTTGTGTTGAGCATTTAGCAGGAGAGACATCCTTTTTTCCACTGTGTTTTCTTCTAAAAAATACTTAGTGGCAAGGTTCTGTTTATCTTGGAAGAGTGCCAAGAGCTTGGTGTGTTCAGGGATCTTTGGTTAGGGATTGCTTTGTTAAAGAGCTTGGGAAAAGAGGCAGGCATCAAGGTGAAACAACACAGCAGCATATTCACTGCTTCCCAGGTTAACCCTTTTTGCAGAGTGAGCAGGTAAGTGGGGGAAACTAGCCCAAAATAGAGCTATTGGACTTGTTTTCATTATAAACTGGAACAGTTCATAAGACGTGTCACTGTGTATTGCCCATCATGGAAGCCCAGTGTCAGTAACCTGCAACAGAGGAGAATTTGTCTAGTAAATCAGTAGGCCACCTTCTTTGGCTCTGAACTGTAGAAAAGTGAGATACTGCCAGGTTATCAAGGATGTGTGTATTAGCTTTTTTTGGCATGTAGTCATAGATTGCGTATTGGACATGTATTAGGAGACAGCCATGGAATCATGAATGCAAATGGCTTTGGTGGCTATTTGATATTTTGTGTACTCTGCAGTTTTTGTGCACAGGCGTAAAGCCAAAACTGGTCAAAAATCAGCACAGATCAAAGTCATCATTGCCCTGAATAATCTCTACCACTGACAAAACAAGTAGTGACCTGAGCAGGAGTTCAGAGTTGAGGGAGGATACCAATACCAGCCTGAACACACTGCTGGTTACCAAATGCAAATGAAGGCCCCTTGACTACAAGGAAATAAATTGAGTTATCTAGGAGCTGTAAGTGAAAACACACAGGCACTCACAGGGTTGCAGGTGGGAACAGACCAGCACTTGCTTTAGTGCCATGGGAGAGGAAGCCAAAGATACCGAGACCAAACCAGACTACCTTGTCTGGGCTGCCAGCTCAGTGTGAGCAGGGGCTCTATTTCAGTCACTGCAGTCTGATCAGTAGCAATTCACAGGGATGAAGCTGATAAAAACTTGGACATAGAACAAAAATTCTTAATGCACTTTGGCTTTGCTTCTGTGAGTTCTGTAGAATAACTTGTGAGGATGTTAAAATTTGATTTGGTTGACTTCTGTATTGTATAATTAGCTTTGGATAATGTATTTAAATAGTAATGCATAAAAGAAGTAGTCTTCAGCCTGGTTTTTGATTTTCTGCAAGGAAACAGATCCTTCTTTTTATGAAGTTATAAAGGTCTAAAATCATGCTAATTTCAGTTGATGTTGTTCAGGGTGGCACTAAAGCTACTCTGTTGGGTTTATTAATTCTTCTTGTGAGGGGGTGTGTGTACATATATATATATAAAAATGAGGTTGAGACTTAGCAAATGTGTTAGAACAACTTTTTTTTCCTAGTCCATGTGAAGCCTTTGTGTCACTAAGGTCAAAATCATCTTCTAGATGTAGTTTTAGTGAATTTTACTCAGTGTGATGCTGCAGTGTACTTCACTAGTGTAGTCTTGCTTCTTGCAAATAAGAGAGGCTTACTATTTTGGGTTACAGTAATTCTGTTTTCTTTATAGTAGCATCTCACAAATGCCATTTTATAGTCTCTCTTACTTTGGGTCCAGTATAAAAATGGAGTTTTGTAGCTGTACAAACGGATGTATTGTCTGTCTCTTTGCAGTTTTGCCATGCTCATCGCTGGTACTCCATAAATCAACATCAGAAAATAATGCTCTGTTCCAAGCCACAATAGTGCCAGCCTTTAAATCCTGTGAAGACTAAGACTTGACCCCATTTAGCTTTGCTTCTAAGGTTCTGCTTTTAAGTGGCAGCGATCCTTCAAGTGGTAATGAGTGGGGATGATGCTGACACCTTGTTTGATGGCAGGTGGGAAGGAATTCTGGAAGGAGCACTAAGAAATGTCCTGCAAAGAGAGCCATCCTTCCTCATCATTCCCTGCTAGGGCATCTCGGCTGTAGGCAGATAAGAGATATTCCCTTTTGACATCTTAAAGAGCACTGCAGGATGAGAGAGATGATCACAACCAGGAAAACCTGTTACTGGTTAGAAAAAAAAAAAAAGGTGGGATGTGAGATTTTGTTTTGTTTTTCTTTGAGGCTATCATTGTTGCTTTTTGAGGCTTGGTGGCTGCACTTGCAACTGCCTCATTAATCTGGTCAGCAGACTAACTTGGATGGGGAGGAAACTAAAAAATGTAGTGACTCAGAAACATTATAGATACACTGTTTTCAGTAAGCTATGACAGGAGCACGCAGTTGTGCTACGTGGGTGTTAAACAAGTCACAAAGATAAGATTTGCTACCTGTGACTATATGGGAGTGTAGGTTTCAGTGCTGCAGAAGGCATTGTCAAATCTGCTGGTACTTGTAATACAAGGAAGGAAGAGGAGGTCCTTGCAGACAGCCCATGTAGCCTTGTATTTGAATGCACGAAATTAAGTACCTGGACTTGCAAAATTTGCAGAAACTGTAGTACAATACAGGTAGCTTGAATGGGCTTCCACTGGTAACTTGTCAGGAATCTTATGGTCATAATTAAATAGTATAAAATGCTGTAGGTATCAGCCATTCTCCTTTAATGTGGTAACACAGTCTAGAGATGCTGTGGATTCCAGTAAGCCATGCTCTATCTGAGGTAGAAAACCAATTTGAATAAGAATGGGGCTTTGCATGCCAGAGCCTGCAGTTTCCCTCTGCCTCACCTCCATAGCAGAGATGAACTTGGCTTCCAGCCGGATCATAGAGCTCCCATGGGCACTGACTACTTTGAAGAGAAGCAGCATTGCTAAATACGGCTGGCTGCCTACTATGTAACATGCAGCTGAGATGGAGAAAGGCAAGGAGATAGCCAAGTCAGAGTTTGCTCACCTCCAGCTTGAAATTTGAAACCACTGGAGGAGAAGCACTTGCAGGGGTATTGCTAAGTCTGAAGCCGAACTGTCTGTGGGTCCTGAGGTCAGGGGGGTGGGAGATAGAGAGCTGCTTACAACACACCAACTTCTGCTGCTCTGACTTCTGCTGGTTGTCAACAGTCCAGCAGCCCTGGGGAATTGTGTTTCCTCTCGGGGCAGGAAGTGCTCCTTCTACAGGAAATGGGCCAGTTCAAGATGATAAATGTTAAAGGGGCTGCTCACAAATAAAAGGATGTTGTGTTGAATTTGATGTGCAGAAATTGTCTGTGAATGGGTGTTACTGATTCAGTACTGAGGAAAAGTGTCTGCCTGACAGCCCTGAGGAAAGGTGGTCTCAAGCTACTACATAGGTGCACCCCAAGCCAGGGTTATCTTGCACTGTCAGTGAGACCCCAGCTTGTCAAGCAAGGACACTTCTGAGATCTGTTGAAACCTGTGTAGTCTGTAGCCTTTAAGTGTCAAGAGGTGCTACCTGAGTAGGCTTTTAGAGACTCTTACCTTCCATTGGGAGATTCCTTTAGCACAGCTCCCTGAATAGTCTTTAAACAAAAAAGTGTTTAAAGTGTTTTACTTGTTGACTGTCTGCCCTGGTACTTAAGTTGGAGAATAAGGAGATAGAAAGGCTTCCAGTGCCATCATTTTTGTGATTATTCATCTTCTATGCCAAAATAGATACATTGACCTAAATAAGCTGCATACATTTGCTATTCTTGAAGGCTGTTCTTGAAGGGCGAGGATGTGAAAGCATCCTGATGGAGCTTGCAGGGAGAAATAGATGTTACAGCCTTGATGAGTTTCTGTTCACAGGCAGGGTAAGAAAGAATGTTAAGCAGACAGCTTGTCAAATATGCTTTGTCTTTCTGTCTCCTGCCTTT
The DNA here is from genome assembly GCA_013397175.1 of Platysteira castanea. Taxonomy (NCBI): domain Eukaryota; kingdom Metazoa; phylum Chordata; class Aves; order Passeriformes; genus Platysteira; species Platysteira castanea. The sequence continues at coordinate 1,800,463 of VYXC01009560.1, forward strand.
TGTTTAAGACATCTGTGATTGTTTCCCTCTACTGTGAGATTCACTTCCAACAATGACCGTATGAAAAGATCCCAAGATCTGTTTTCAACATCTTAGCCAAATGTGGCTTAGTAGAGTGTAGATAGGGACTATGCCTATGTTTTTAGCAAAAGGAAAAATGTCATTAAATATTTTTCCCCTCTTTTCCTGCAGTCTCAGGTTAAGATGCCTTCTGGATTGAGCATAAGGCTACCAAAAATAAAGATAATGCCTCTATAGAAAGTCTTAATGTCACCATCTTTTTCAGTATTCACCTAGAGCAAATGCACCAGCAATGTTTGTGTCTCAGAGTTGCACAAAATGTGCCACATCTAAAGTAAATAAAGTAAATAATCTAACTCCTTCTGTATTAACACCCTCTTGTTTTCCTCATGGAGGTATTTGTTATTATATTGTTGAATTTATTTGTTATTATATTTGTTGAATGGATAAACATGCTTTCCTTCCTTGTTTCTTTTACTTCATCATGACCAGGAGGAAGAGGATGACAACGCAGGCACAGAAATGAAGATCCTGAGAGGTCACTGTGGACCTGTGTATAGCACGAGATTCCTTTCAGACAGTTCAGGACTCTTATCTTGTTCTGAGGACATGTCCATCAGATACTGGGACCTCGGAAGTTTTACAAACACTGTGTTGTACCAAGGACATGCCTATCCTGTCTGGGATTTGGATATTAGCCCCTGCAGCCTGTACTTTGCCAGCGGTTCCCACGATCGCACTGCAAGGCTCTGGTCGTTTGATCGGACGTACCCGCTGCGAATATACGCAGGCCATTTGGCGGACGTGGACTGTGTCAAGTTCCACCCCAATTCCAACTACTTAGCGACGGGCTCCACGGACAAAACTGTGCGTCTGTGGAGCACTCAGCAGGGCAACTCCGTGCGGCTTTTCACCGGCCACCGGGGCCCTGTGCTGGCACTCGCGTTTTCTCCCAATGGTAAGTACCTGGCATCGGCAGGGGAAGACCAGCGGCTGAAGCTGTGGGACTTGGCATCAGGAACTCTTTACAAAGAACTGAGGGGGCACACGGACAACATAACCAGCCTTACTTTTAGCCCTGACAGTAGTTTAATTGCTTCAGCATCAATGGACAATTCAGTTCGGGTCTGGGACATTCGGAACACTTACTGCAACGCCCCTGCGGATGGGTCTTCCAGTGAACTGGTTGGTGTATATACCGGACAGATGAATAATGTACTGAGCGTACAGTTTATGGCCTGTAATCTTCTTCTAGTGACTGGAATTGCACAAGAAAATCAGGAACATTAATTTTGCTTTTTGTCTTAGGGAAGTGGGTGGGTGTCTTGAATGCCAGAGTCCATTGCAAGCTGAGATTACTGACTGTGAAACACTTTTCTTCCTCTGCTCGCTTGAAAGGCATGTTCAGAGTGATGCAAATGCTTTAAGATGTCACAAAAATGCCTGTGCTGTTGAACAGAATAAGGAAAAAAAGGAGGAGTGATGAAAATACATATGCATTCTAATTTTTTACTTGTAGGAATGGGAAAAAGGGGAGTAAATCCAGTAGCTTGGGGAACCTGAAAGCCTGGCCCAGATAAGTGAAACTGCCAACCAGATAAGCTGCTGACCTGCACTTAAATATCCTTCATTGATTGATGGGCACATCTTACCTACTGTTAATTCGGCTTGTGTGTGGAGAACTACTGGCCCAGTGGTTTTTGTTTTATTTTGCTTTTGTTTTCCTGGTATTGCAGAGGACCAGCATTTTTAAGACCCTTTTATTAAAAGAACATTATGTATTTTCTACAGTGATAGTGGTCCTAAATATTTCAGCTCCCTATAGCACTTCTGGAATATTTTGGACTAAATAAGTAGAAAATACCCTTGTTCTTTTTTAGTAAGGGGATGGAAATCTGACCTCAGTTGGGGCCCATCTCTGCAATGTTGTTTGGGTTTGGTTCCTGGTACTAGCTGTGATTATGTGTATTTATGTTCCATTAATTAGGAAGTTTTCTGACTCTGGTTGCACTGTGTTTTGAGGATGGGAGGACAGTGGGGACAGAGTGGTGGCTTTAGGGTAATGAACAACCTGCCTTGTCTGGAGGGAGGGCGCCATAGAACAGAAGCGTCTAAGTTTGGACTCCTAATGGAAACAGGGCATGTCAACCCACCACTGCACCTCATGGAAATATTTCCGTAAATGGAAGTTGGCCGTCTAGGGAGAGGGGGATGAGAAGTGACACACAAAGTGACATGGGAAAAAATAGTATTACTAAATTATTGTGTGTACACAGAGGCAGCTCTGCCAGTGTTGGATTTTTCTCAAATGTTGCAATACCGGTTTCATGAACACTTTGTGAGATAAATCATCAGCATTTACAAGGATCTGCGGAAAAAGCACGTTCTAGTTTGTCATTTGGAGAGATTAAATATTTCTGCTTTCTGGAAAGAGTTATTTTGTATTTTGTTTTCTATTAAAAGCATTTAGTTTAAAAAGAAAAATAAAAATTGTTTGGTCCCTTTCTGGGAAGTTTCTGACTCTGACTTGAATGAGAAGAAGAGGGCAGCAGCAGCTTCCCCTGCACTGCATGAGCCAGACCCCACTTGGCATTTGGAGGCTGAATCTGGTGGTCTTGCTCACTTGGTGCTGTTTTGATGTCCCCCTACTTGCTTTCCACAGAGCTGATGTGATGCGTCATGGAGTGAAATATTGATACAGCTTTGTAGGTCAGCTAAAATGTATGTGGAGAATCTAGGTACCCCCTGAGGTTGACACTATGCACCAGAAGGCCTGATTCTATAGCACTGCATGACCTTTACTTTGTGGTTTGATCTTTTAAAATGCTTCTTTCAAGCAAATTTCTAGACAGGCTGTGGGTATTAAATGATAATTCCCTTCAGCTTCCTTCCCTTCAGCCCATCTGGATTTTCATGACAAAATTCTCTTGAGAACGTCTAAGCAATCTAAGAGTTCAGACAACAACTCACAGTTGCCTTTTTATTTTATTTTATTGTGTATATACATGATAGTAAACTACAAAAAATCTTTTACCAGAAAAGCGTTTGACCTTTCTGACATTAACACCAGCATATGCTGCAGCTCAGTGCTGGGAGTACCAGAAACTCCTGTGTACACTGGAAGTTGAATGGCACTGCTGATCTTCTGATGGCTGCATGTCAGAAGTGTGAAGCAGCTTAACAATCCCAGACCAGGTTTTGGCATGTTGCAGAAAAATGTATGGAAGATGGTTGTGTTGCTGATGCCTTGTGCTATGCAGGTCTCTCCTCAGAGAGACCTCCTTCAGCTCTGTTGAGCCAATACCACTCACCAGACCAAACACATGGTATTCTTCAACCTGCAGTAATCTCTCCAGTTGTTTTGAGTGCTTTTGCTAGATTCTGTAGATTCTAGCCCAAAGATTTCATTGTGAAATGACTGTTTTAGTTGAATGCCTGTGTGAATATCTAGGAAGGATGTAGCCCACCAGTGCTCACTGGAACTCATTTTGTTGTTTGTTGCCATATGTCCTGAGCAGTGTTTAGATTGAAAGCAGCTGGAGTTTTGGTCCTGAAGTAGAGCAAACAGCAACCAAAAGGGGAGGGGGAAGAAGGGAAGGGGGAGAGGAGGGGGCAGAAATAAGAACAAGATGGGTAAAGAACAAAGTGTCCAATTGATGTCTTATTTCTACAGCAGAACTGGGCTTTTTATTACTTGGGTTGCTCTGAAGTATTGCATGTAGAAGTGACACGAGTAAAGAGACTTCAAAAGCAAATTCTGTTATATGTACATAGGCTAAAAGATGTAAAAGTGAGTCCTGATTTGTTGGAAAAACAATCACTAATTATGTGCTTCAAATCTGTATACTACTATGTACTGTGTGGAGAGTTTTTGGTGCTCTTAGAAGTAAGCTAGGAAATAATCTAGACTATAAAAATGTCTGCAGTTGATTGACAGGCTGAATTTTAAGGCAGAATTGGGAGGAAAGTATGAGTGGAAGGAAGGAATACCAGTAAAGTCTAGCAAAATTTGTACTGTAGTCTCTATTAGCTACCTACTTTAGAAATAAGTATACTTGCATGGACCACTTTCTATTTTAAATATATATCAAAAGCATTTAAGTTGACATAGTTAGGCACTCAGATGTTAATAAACATAGCAGGATCTTGCAGTTTGTGTGTCCATATGTAACACAGTTCTCAGTCGCATAGCTTGGGTTCTCCTTCCCCTGCTAAACTTTTTACTTCATGTGCCTCCTGGATGATGCACAGGGCTCCAGGCACTACCTGGTACCAGCCAGTGGCTCTCAGGAGATACTCAGAAAAAGAGGACAAATGGACAGCAGTCCTTTCATGGTTTACACAATCCTGTCTTCTCACAGTTATGGTTTGCTGGGGTTTGGGGTTATAGTAGACCTCCGGCACTGCAGGCTATGTCTTTAATAGCTGTTGATGCATTAAGTTTCATCTAAAATAGTCTCATCTCTTCTATTAATCAGCTATGTACTTGTAACTTCCACAGTTTTCTGCAGCAAGAAATTCTACACCTTGATTTTATGAGGGGGAAAAATATTTCCTTGGTTTTTACATTTGTTATCTGATAATTTTGTTCTGTTCCCTAACCTCTTGAATTGATAAAGACAATGAAGAACAAAACACCTTTCCAGGGTGTCAAGTAGTCCAGGCCACAGCAGGTAGAGACAAAGCTAAGGTAAAAGTCCATGCTTAGTCACTGAATACTGATGAAAGGAAAGGGTATTTGCTCTAATAAATTGCTACACCCATTCGCAGGTCTATACTAAAGTTGTCCGTCTTACTTCTAACACAGGCATCTCCCAAGCAGGGTGCTGCGACACTGTTCAGTCTAAATGTCTTAATTCCTGAAATGGTAAAGTTCATCCTACTCGTCCCCATTCTGGTCACTTTGTGAAAAGACTGTCTCTTACAAGTGTTTTTAAGTCTGAAAACATTTTACAGAAATGGTATTTCCATTAAAGGGTCCTTTGGGTTTGCCAAGAAAAATAAGAAACTTCAAGCTGTGTTTCTAACCTTGTTTCAACACTTGCTGCCTTTTGTTAGACCTCTGGACTCTTGGGTTCGTCAACAAAGTCCTGACATGGCCTTTCTTCTGAGTGGTGTCTAGTTGCTTATGGTGAGCCAGGCTCTAAAACTGTACCATTACAAGACACTGATGTTAAATTAACTGCCTGGATGTCCCTTGCCAAAGACTATCCTGGCATGCCCACATCAACTATGGGGTTTTTTTAAAAAGTACTGGATAGGAGCCCAAACTGACTGAAATAACTCAGCAATGTTCACCATACTCAGTGTACTTCAAGTACAAAATACTGATAAAAATTTTCCTCTGGACTGGTAATCTTTTTTAACAATTTTAAACCTGTGTCTGGCTTCCTGTTTCATGGACACTGCTATACAACAGCACTGAGCAGCAGGTGAACAGAGAAGGTAGTACATTCTAAGTGCACAGTTTAGGTCTAGGTGTTACCTACTGTGTGTTATCCTGAAGAAACAGTCTCTTGGGACAGGGAGGTTGTTGAACAAGGCAGCTGTAGAAGTTATTTCTATAACTTGATATTACAAGTGTTACTCTTGCATTAAGCTGAGGGTTGGGGGTGGGGGGGGAGGAGGCACTTTTAGAAGCCTGTTTTATCAGTAATCCTGCTTTGCTACCTAGTCCACATCTTTGCAGTTCCTCTTAGGATAAAATTGTCTTCTCTTTGCACAGGTTTGTGATCTTTAATGAAGTTGTGGTCTTCTGTGTATGACAAGCCTGATAACAACAATATTTTAGCATATACAGATGGGGATCAGCTAAGAACAGGTCTTTATAGTGTTTGGTACTGTACAAGCATATCAGCACACAGGCAGTGCTCCTCTGACACTTTGCCTGAGAACAGGAGAAAGTAACTCCATCCTAATCCCTCTACCAGGTTGTCAAAGGGAGGAAGTATGCTGGGATTGCTATCCCAGCTCTGGAGAATGGAATGGAAGGCAGCTCAGGAGCTATGAGTGTCAGCGCACAAGACCAGGATCATGATGGTATCCGGTTCTATTTCTTTGCTATCACTTCTTGCCCCCACCGAGTAGTGATGCTTCTGTTCGTATTGCTGCACATCATGCATCAACACTTGCTCCAGCAGCCCTGGTAGGGCAGCAGGGGGGCTGGTCAGGCAGCTTATTGAAATGATCACCCTGCATTCCTAGTAAATGGCCTGTAAATATCAAGCCTGGGGTTTGGGTTGCACTGTTTCTTGTTTGAGTTTTTTTGTTTGTTCTATTTTTATTTGCCTTTTATGGTTGTTGTTGTTTGTTTGTTTGTTTTTCCTGTGGCTTAAAGTTATTTAACAGAGGTAGGCTATAGCAGGCTGAATTGCCTGTTTCCTGAAAGAAACTTCTGATCTTGGGATATTCTTTGGGATATTCAGGGATATCTTGAACCCCCAACCCCTAATTTGGAAGGTGCCAGATCAAACTGCATTTTTACACTTAGACAAGCAGGCTACCTAGACAGCAGTGAGTGCTGTAGTTCTATTTGGAGACACAGCAACACTCCCACTGAAATATCCAAAGGCTGGATTGCACATGAGTCTTGGGAAGTTCCTGGAAGTGACAAGGTAGGTGGACATTAAGGAGGGAAAGGCTGCTAGATAACAAACCGCTCCTGCCAGAAGGCGTTTCTTGTTCTCTGGACAGCAGGGATAGTACCTGTGCTCTCTGAGGTCTGCCTTAGGCCAGCCCTGCACCTGCCTTTGCAACAGCTACTGATGCCTTGTAGTTCATGGAGAGGGACAGGGCAAATAAGGGCAGAAAGTGCTGTGTGCTGCTGCAGTGATAAACCGGGGTCATGCTGTAAGACAACTGCAGACAAACTAGTGCCAACTGCATGTGGAGAACAGCCAGTTGTCTGGCATCCAGAAAAGCACAGCAAAACTCGTGTACTGACAACTTGCCCTTTAGAACTAGCACAGATCCTTCCGGAGCTGCGTGTACTTCAACACCAGGAATCCGCCAAGCCCTAAACATTCGCTCCCGGGAACTGGATTTGTGAGTGCACATGTGACTTTGTAGTATTTTAGGTTAACACATCACAGCTTCAGCCCATTACTGGAGTTGAAGCAAGGCATGTTTGCACAGCTTTTTCCTTTTTTAAATTTTTTTTTCTTTTTTTTTTTTTTATTAATTGGTGGGTGGCTTAGCTGGAGACGTGCAGGACTGCTGCTGCTTTTTGCCATTTTTGCATAAGGCAATAGCAGAGCAATCTGCATATGGTTAACAGACTGGAAAAGAATAGCTAGAATTTTAGGCACTCTCTTCCCTTCTGGCAACTCCACTCCACTAGTGCAAATATTTCATGACCATTTAGGATGACTGTTTAACAGTCTGTGAGTTGGAAGTGGTTGTGTTTTTATTTATTATTTTTTAACCCCCTAACAAAGCCCAAAACAAACTGTAGTGTAAAGCTCTGCTGCATCTAAACTTTCTGATGATTCTCTCTAGGCAGCTCTCCTTGTCCGGGAGGAGGTGGGGAGTGCTTGGCTTTCGCTTTTCATTTTAAAATTATTTGTCCATAATTCTCACTTCTCCAAAGTCTCTCAAGAGAAAACACAAGCACTGAGAACCTGCCTTTCTGAAGCCCCATCTGTGTCTCCATGGAATGTTTTATTGCATAGAGAGATCACACACCTCAGTGACATCAACATGCAGAGATGCCGGAGCCCCACCCTGCACACCTCACTGCTCAGGTGCACCTGGCAGTGGGAACTGTGTGCTTCATTCAGGTTTAATTTCACAATGGAAAGTGCCTTTAAATGGCACTTTGAAAGAACATGTACTATGGGATTTCAATGCTCTGCTGCTTTTGTACTGCTTGCTTCACTGAATGCAAAACTTTGTCCTGAAGTGCCTGTTCTTTTCTCCCTGAAGATGCAGACAGGCTACAAAACTATTTCAATATCATGTAATAACTAAATAGAAATTTAACATTTGCAGTTTAATCTACAACATCTAACCTTATCAGCTTTCATACACCCAGTCAGATAATCCGGGGACAGTACAGGTTTGGCAGGACAGCCTGCAGCACCTGAAGCTTCACTGCAAGACATAAACTCTCATCTCTGCAAACTTGCCTGGGTGTGCCCTTCTTGTGGTGCTTTCACCACCCCTGCATTCACTTGATTTCCCCCCTGCACCTTCCAGGGCAGGGGGGCAGAGCTGCAGCAGGTTTGGCAAGACCCTGGCCCTTGGTATCATACCCAGGTTTGAAGTTTGCTCTGTCCTATGTCCCAGCCCCCATTTAATCCCCAGCCCTCAGAGAAGGGGGACAGCCACCCTGGGGTTGGTGTGGGGGACACAGTCTGGCCCCTGAGGCACACCACGGCACACAGCCTGCAGCGGTGTGAGGCTCCTCAGGCCACAACAGGGTCAACTAACCGCTCTTCTCACTAAAATATACTATTTAATTGGGTGTTTCCCCCTTTCATAGCCTTGTGTACACTTGCCTCAAAACTACACCAGTAGTTTTGTGAACTAGTGTTTTCCAACACTAAGTTGGTTAACCTTGGGGAGGTGCGACCTTATCGCTCTCTACCACCACCTGCAAGGAGGTTGTAGCCAGGTGGGAGTTGGCCTCTTCTCCCAGGCAGCCAGCGACAGGACAGGAGGACACAGTCGCAAGATGTGCCATGGGAGGTTTAAGCTGGACATTGGGAGGAATTTCTTCACAGAAAGGGTCATTAGACACTGGAATGGGCTGCCCAGGGAGATAGTGGATTCACTGCCCCTGGAGGTGTTTAAGTACAGGCTGGATGTGGCACTCGGTGCCATGGTCTAATTGGCAGGGTGATGTTCGGTCATAGGTCGGACTTGATGATCGCAGAGGTCTTCCCCAAACCAACTGATTCCGCCCCTCCGTTCGGGAAACGCGGGTTCGGTCGGGGCGAGCCCGCCGAAAGGCACCGCCTGCGCCCTCTCCTGGCTCCCGGGAAGA
>VYXC01009560.1:1814255-1881990 GCA_013397175.1 Platysteira castanea
TCGTGTTTCCCTGGCGAACCGGCCCAGCTGGCAGCATCCCGGCACAGCGCGGAATCTTGGAGCGACTCTTCCATACGTGTGAAAAGCTAAAAACGTGCATTCTCTCCTCTCTTCTCACTTTGCCATCTCTTAATCTGTTGGTTTTTGAAGGAAAGGCAAAAGTTTTGGAAGTTAACAGAACTCGGTTCCATTTGTTTAATGCCTCTGTGCATGTTCAGCGCTGGCTTCACAATCCACCTGCAATAAGTTTGGGCCCAAGACTCTATGAAATGAAGTAAAAACGGGAATCCGAAGTTTTGGGGTTTTCTTTTAAATAGATGGGAATTCTCTCCCCCAAGAATTTTTTTTGCTTAAAACTTTTGTAAGATGCTTTGAATATTGTTTATTTTCTAATGTCTGTGTGGTGAAGTCAAAATACCATGGTTGTATAAATTACACCCTTAACACTGATATTTTCAACAGAGCATAAACGAACTTTTCATGACATTGCTTCTCATGGGTTAATAGAATAATAGCTAGAATTTTTGGTAAGAAAACAATATCAAATTATTATGTGCTTTGGGTTTTTTAAGGCATCTTTATTGGTAGACAAAGTGTGCACTATCATGGCAGTAAAAGGCCTGTAGTCTTTTGCAAAAATTTAGGTAGTTCCTCGGGTAATGGGTAAATGGTGTTTGAGAGAAGTGAGGTAGTTAGAGGTGGTTTGTGAAATACAAAACACTTTGCACAAGATTTTATTTAGAGTGGATATTTACAGAGTTTCATTACAGGTTGGTATTATATAGTCAACATAATTTGGATCCAAATGAATGTTTATAGATTTTAGACTACCTGCTGATTTTACAATGAAATCTTAGAAGTCTGTGGTTTTCCCGTTTAAATTTAATCAAGTAAATAAATCAGCTATTCTAAGGATGGCTTTTAGGACCTGAGGCTTCTAAATAACTGAAAATTTAATTTAGTTCACTTTACCAGGCACTCGCTGTCAGCTTATCACAGGCAGGGTATGGTATGCTTGTTTGTAATTATGTTTTGAAATAGAGCAAAGTATCCTTAATCTGTGCAGCCTGCTGATGGTTTTATCTCAGTAATCAGCTACCACAGTTACTAAAAATCAGCTACATGCAGTTTTGTCTTTTGAGATAACAAAATGGCCTGAATTAAAGTTTAAAAAACCCCTAACACAACAACTTGATGTATCAAGTCGTGAAGATGGAAAAAATATGGAAATGTAATAGCTGTTTTTCAGTGTTCAGTTGGTCTTCATTCTGGGAGAGGAGTGAATTTATGTAAAATTCTTCTTTATTGACATCCTACTTAAGGGCAAACTTTTGTTATTAAGTTGTTATTAAGGTAGGATGATGGAAAAGCTAACAAGGAAAATGCTTTTGGTCATTACAGAGTGCAGGGATAACAAATATGGGTAAAATGCATTGTAGGTGGTTGTAGGGAAATTGCATCTACCCATTGTATCTAAAATACGTTAAAATATGTTGCATTTTGTTCCTGTTGCAGCTTGGTACTGAGAAATTAGTCCTTAAAAACTCTTTATTGGTTTCAATACTGCATTCAAAAAAAGAGGAAGGTTAATGCTTTCACTATGTGAAACAATGAACCAAGGGTAAAACATTTCATTTCCTCTTCTAGTCCACATAACCAGTAAGCTGTGAGATCTCTTCAGAGGTCTACAAATGCTGTTTAGTTCTGCAGGAAGGTTGAGTTCTTCCAGACTTTTTCTATTTTATAGAACCTATTTTATAGATGAATGGTAACATAGGGGTGTAGCAGTACCAGTGTGGAGTGCTGTGTACCTTTTCTGGGATTCCACGTGACACGAGTCGTGGTGGTCTGTCTGCTCCTTGCAGTTGTGAGTTGAAATTCACAGTCAAAGAAGGTGAAGTGGTTGCTGTGAGGATAGTGAAAGAAAGTGGGAGCAGAGGATGATTTATGAGGAAGTTGAGCAAGACTAGCTTCACCCATCTTGGTGCGCTGGGGAAATGGTGTCAGCTGATGAGGTGCAGGTACAGAGGTGAAGGTGACCTGCTCCCACTGTGATCGGCACCAGAGGAGAAGGTCCCATCTTGCTCTGTGCAGGGCCTCCTCATCATCCAGTGGCTCAGGAAGAAGCGGTGTGCTCTGGCCCACTGTTCCAGTGCACTGGCACACAGCATCTCTTGCAGAAGGAGCTTCTAACCCTCTGGAGGCTCCTAGGAATGAAAATAAATGTATCAAATGTCATACTGTTAAAAAAAAAAAAAAAAGAAAGAAAGAAAAAAAAGAAAAACTATCAGTGTAAAATGTTCCATGTCCAGTTACTTCTACAGCAGGGTAGGGCTACGAATATATTTTAAATGGGACATGTGTGTTAAGTTTTGTTGCTTGCAATTAAAGTGGTAAAAAGAAGCCTAAATACGATGGTGGGAATTCACTCTGTTAGTGACCGTAGTTTTGTGTAGTGATTAGGAGTTTGTAAATGCTGTAATACCTCCCAGGTTTAACAAAGGAGAGAAGTAGTTGTAGGAATTCTGTGGTTGATCTGGCGTAGTCAGGTAAGGTAAACCTGCATCTTCAATTAAATTCAGTTCCTGGGGAAGAGGACAGGGCCCTTGTTGAAATGATTAAATCCTGCTCTGTGTGTGTGAGACCACAAAAATGCCTTTTCAAAATGATCCCTCTTATTTCTTCCTGTCTCCTTGTTTCTCCTCATGAGAATCTGTCTGTTGCACTTTATCCAAACCACACTCGAAGGAAACAATAGTTCTATTGAACTGTAAAGTAAGCGCAAGGAACTCTGAAATTTTAAATCCTATAGCGAAGTGTGCCCTTTCCCTGTATAAAACTTTCTTTGCACCACGTAAGGAGGTTTGTCTTGTACACAAGTCTTTTCTAGAGGCATTCAAGAAATGTCATTTCATAAGTTTTATTTGGTGATTTTTGGCAAATTTGTAATAGCTGCTTTTCTATGGATTAAAATTTTCAATTAAGTCAGAAGAGCATTGCCCTATTCATAAAATTACACCAGGTGATGCACTTTGATTTTTTTTGAAGGCAATTCTTGTGGTTTTAAAATCATAATTCTTATATGTATATATCTGTAGGGGTAACTTACTAAGTGTTTTCTCATGTGCGGTGTGCCAATGAAGTATAGGCCAGGTGCTTTTAGCTGTTTCTCCCCGTAGTTTTTCTTCTGACTCTGTCAGTGTTTGGTAGGAAACTCACAAAAGGTCCAAGCAGCCTTGTAGCTTTATCACGGAAAGTTTGTTTTTCTGTGCCTAACTGGTGACAGTTGCTTATTTTAAACTGGTGGTGAACAAAGCTACTTAAGTAAGACATTGCAGAAACGGTAGCTGCTTATCACTGTGATCAGTTAGGTGCTTAGAACTTAATTTCCTTGGGGAATGTTGTTGCTGCTTTATTTGTATGAATTCTGGAGATAGGAGTACTAGCTAGGTTTGTCTGACATAAAGACTGTCTTCTATACAAGGTAAATATGAACAAGTTAAATGCATGATAAAAAAAGAGACCATACTCTCTCCTGTAAACCTGGAGTTAGTCTGTTACTTTCTATCATTTTGTGAACTATATTTTTTTTTCTGAGCATAGTAAGACAGTTGTTCTTAACAACGTAAGGAGGGTGGTTCTAAAACGTTCTTACGTAATAGAAGTTGCAGTGTAGATGTCATGTATTAATTTACTTTAACACAGAAAGAAAACCACACCACTCATACCTAACCTAGAACTATACAGAACATCCTTAAGTGCTTACAGTGTACTCTGAAAGATTTTAATCTTGTAGTAAGTATTTGCAGAGCTGACTCTTTGCAGGGTTGATACCCAAAAATATCGCGGATCAGGGTCCACTAAAACGAAACCAACTTTACTCGACCAACAAATATAAAATTTACTAGTGCATCTTTGTCCCATGAAAGAACAACTGAAGACCCCAATCTTTCTGAATGCACATGATAATGTGGTAAATTTTATTCATCACTCCAAATGCCCTTGTGGAAAGCCAGTCAGCGTTAAGCTAAAAAAATCCCAGTGTATTAAATAAAACTGCTCACATAACTGTGAAAGGACAGACATTCATTGTTACTGGTAGAAGGATATTTCTCACAAATCTGAAGCTTACTTCTGACTCACCAGCCCCCCTATATTTAAATGAAACCAGTATAATACTTAAAAGATTTCAGGAGGTAACATTCGTAGCTTATGGAGTAGTAAAAACTAGCTACAGTGACCTGTTGCTGGGTGACTGTTCACTGCCAGATATCATCAATACCTAATTTTTATGTCTTTCATCCCTGATTGGCTTGGGTGATCTTAATTCATCTGAGGTAAAATCCTTACGTATTTGTCTTTAAAACAGCCCCTCTCCAAACAGGCTTACAAGTATTTTGTCTTCGTACGCTTCCACATACTATACTGGGTGAGAAGGGTGCTACGGTAAGAACCAGCAAAATTAGAAACATTCACTGTCTTAGTGGTGATTTTGTGTGTAGAAAATTAATTTATGACTCTTTAGAGTCACTTAGTCTGCATTCTGAAGAGAGGTTTCTGACAGCTCTGCCTAGTTATTGCTTATAAACATCCTGGTTTATCAGTTGGCAACCAATACCTTGTCCTGGAAGGAAGTTGCAGGTTTGCTGTCAAGAGGCAAGCCCATGTTAGCCTTAACAGAGAGTGTGTTGATCTTAATAGCGATAAAGGCATCACTTTGTACAGCAGTCTGGATTTCCGTGCAAGGAGACAAGCCAAATGTTTGCCTAACGTTTCTAAGAGGGTTGCTCAGCTGCTGCTGCAGCCAGCTTGCCTTGTTGTTGCTTCTGTTGCCACTTTGAAGTCCTGGTTTTGTAAGTTCCACTGATCTGCCTCATATTTTCTTTTTTGTCATGTCATAGCCTACAAAAAAGATTACTTTAAACAATAAAAGGGTGTATTTTGGAAGCCTTGTTTGATGTAATTTTCTGGGTAACAGAGTAAGCCATGTGAAACTAATACGGTAGAGTTTACTCTGACCTTTTTTTTCTATCAGCAACAACCTTCAGTGTCACTGGAGTGTCTTCATATCTGGTTGCTGAACACATTGAACTCCTCCCTTCAGCCAGTTATCACCATGACAGCTCCTTTGAAGGAGGAGATGGAACAAGTGTTTGCTGGTTCCTGTGTTTTCAACTAGTCAACATTTTAAAGCAAACAAAAAAGAGCAACCCTTTGGCAACTGTGCTATTTTCTAGTTGGTCTACTGGTCTAATCAACGTGAAAGTTTCAATTATGGAACTTTATTTTGCATGTGATTTGTGATTAAATTCATAAAGACAGGTATGTTGCTTTGTTCAGTAGTTTTCAGTTTGCTTAATTTGTTCTTCATTCAGTTAAGGCTGTTGGAAGTAATTACAGTGAAACCCATGCTAGTTTGAATGAAGAAGAGCTGAAGATAAATTCAAGCCACTGGACAGAAACATATGGGGGTTTTAGCCATACAGTCCACTTCCTTCTGTGAATATTTATATCTGAAGTTCATTTGTACTGTTCCATCCATAACTGAGAAATGGTCTGGACTAGTGGAAACTGAGCTGCCATGCAGTACTGTGCTTATAATCAATGCTTTTGTCTATCTCCAGCTGCCTTGGAGACCAACCAGCTTTTCCTGACAGGAAATGACCTGGGTTTTGTTGGATTTTTCCCTGCTGCTTTATAGCTTGAATACACCAGTGCTGCCAGCCTGTTAGTAAGGTCATTCATGAACTTTTAGCTAGTAAGTAACATCTTTGTGAGATACGCCTATGGCATAGATCAATATTTGCAGCAGAAAGTTTTTCCCTTTCTCCTCGGGTTTCTTATAGTTTCTGTAGCTTCAAGTTAAAGATCCAAATCCTGAACCTTTTACACACTTGCTGGCCTGAGTGTATCACAAGGGAAAGATCGCAAACAAATCTTAAATAAGAAGCACAGGCTGCATGTATGCTTTTTTTTTGTACTCTGAATTCTTCCTTACACAGCTGTATTTACACTTCAAGTTAAAACTGAAACAAAGCTTTCCACGTGTGTGTGGAGGTGGTTAGAGGCATCAAACTATCTGTGCCAGGTGTTAGAAATATTGCTTACAGCAGTGCGATGCTGGCTGCTGTCTTCATCACAGAAGATACAAGGAGCTCAGTAGAATGGAACTAAACTTCAGGACTTTCAGCACTGTATATCTTTGTCTTCAAAGGCATTATTTTCTAGTAGTTTTATTGCAATGCTATGGATGGTTGCTTTAAGTGTGTGGTTGGTTCTTGGAAAATGATGCTGTATAAATGTCATTGTTTGTTGTGGTTCAGTGGTTTTCGTATCAAGTTTGTTCAGTTTTCAATTAAGATGTAGTTTTTTCTAGCTCTCAGCCTTTCAAGCTTGGCTTGCCTTTTTAGAATTAAATGGTGTTCTTGGCTCAAGAAATCTCTTTGCAGATTTAAGTTCAAAAGGCTAAGTTTTAGTCCAGTGTGATTTTCATACTTTATGATACACCTTCAAAGAGCTACACAGGTTGTTCCGTGGGTGATCCTGCAACTGGAATTCAAGAGCTCTGCTCATCAGCAAAGGCACTTCTAATTAAGACTAATGTTCTTTTTCTTTTAGACCAACAATAGTAAAGAGCAAAACAAAATGAATGTTTATAAAATTCATCACTTAAGAGGAAATCAAATTTTGGGGGATTTTTGGTTTTCGGGTTTGTTTTTTTTCCCCTTCAATAAAATTACATGGTTAAATGGTTCTCAGATCAGATCTTTACTTCAGTCCATTGTTATCTCAGAAACAGACAACTGGAAGCTTTCATACAGTAACAAGCATGAATAATAAAATCCAAACCAAACTCAAGTTGAAGGACTGTGTGTGAGAATTTGGTCACTGCCAATGGTCTCTGAGGGTGACACCTGTGAAAAGTTACCTTTGTTGGATGGTGCTGTTGAAGATTAGACAAGAGAAGCGATTCCAGGACTGTGATTGAATACAGAGGCGTTCAGAGTCTTAAAATGTGCCTTGCCTAAGTTAATTTGTACAGTGGCTTAAAATACTCCTTTCAGAACTGGGTGTGAAAGAGTGCTGATAATTTCAATTGGCACTTGCAAGCTTAATAGAAATTTCAAGTGAAAAATCATTTCATTTGTACTATTAATGATCTTGTAAGTTCAGAATAACTTTCCTTTTTCTTGTTGATTTGCAGCTGCTGTTGGCTTTCTGGCAGTTTCCAGTGTCATTACCATGTTAGCCCCTTTCTTTATGGGGAAAGTTATTGACATTATTTATACAAATCCCAGTGAAGATTTCACTGACAGCCTGACCAGCCTGTGTGCCTTGCTGAGTGGAATCTTTTTATGTGGTGCTGCTGCTAATGCTACTCGTGTCTACCTCATGCAGACTGCAGGTAAAAAAAGAAGCAAAAGTGGTACTGAGAGTCATCTTATTTTTTGCAGAGTCAGGATATCTAATGATCTTATACAAATTCTTGGCAATGGCCAACAGATCATCTTGGAATCAGTAGCTTTTTTTAACCAGAGCAAAGGTAAGCTAATAGTGCAAAGATAAGTATGCTGGAATGATTGCTCATTTTTATTTACTGTTAGGTGAGATCTTAAAAATCTCATCTAACAGATCTTAGCAGACTCTCTTCCCTGTAATGTGCCTTGTTCAGTGCTGTGCAATCCTGTGATTTTTATATTGTTGGTGTCTCTGTAAAGTCTCTTGTGTCATGCTTGACTGACTTATGTTTCTGACAGGACAAAGAATTGTGAAACGTTTGAGAGCAACCATGTTCTCCTCTATTGTGAAGCAAGAAACGGCTTTCTTTGACAAGACCAGAACAGGAGAGCTGATAAACCGCTTATCTTCAGATACAGCCCTCTTGGGCCGCTCCGTGACTGAAAACCTTTCAGATGGGCTCAGGGCAGGAGCACAAGCATCTGTGGGGGTTGGAATGATGGTATGGTGGTCTCTTACTTGCTTGACACTTCTTGTAGTTTCGCATTTGTTTCAGTTCTGTTGGGTGAGTGTGAGTGTGAGTCAGTCCAGGAACAATTGTGTGCTCTTGGGTACAAGTGTGTTTCATTGGTTATCTATTACAGATGCAGGCATTAATTGCAAATGGTGATGTGCCTGTAGCCAACCACTTGATGTTTACTCACAAGCAAAATTTGGAGGATGAAGGATTCAAATTAACTAGTGTTGCTACCCAAAGTTATCAAGCAAAATGTAGTAGGCTAATAGCTGAATTCCATTCTTACTGAAGATACTAAAATCAGTGATAACATTCCTATGGTTGCAGGTAAAATACGGTATGAAGGGCCCAGTATGAAAATTGTTAAAGTTGGTTGATTCTGGTTAAAGCCTAGGTGAGCAAAGGCAGCAGTGCATATCTAATTTATGCAGGGGATTTTTGCAAGCATTAGTCTTTCTGCTTTAGTCTTTCAGTAAAAAATATATTTAGGTAGGAAGCTTGTTAATGAAGGCTTCCGTGCAGTGCATCAGTTAATATTCCTTGGTGGTCAGTTGGTTTACATGAAAATCTGACTTCTCTTGATGGTTTTTTCTGTGGCATTATTTTTTTTATGCTTATGCGTTGGTTGCAATTGTCTTAAATGAAGGTGTAGTAATTTCTGCTGTCTACCAGGAGTTAAAAACAGATAGCAAATACTCTCCTCATAAAAATAAGCTTCCAGTATTGTAATTACTAGAAACCGTTAAGAGTTTCCACTATGAAGCTTTAAAGCTTTAATATTTTGTCACTGATAAGAATTATGGCTTTCTGTACTCTCTTACAAAGAGAGTCTAAGGGTTTATCTTACCATAGGTAAAATGAGATAACTTTATATAATGCATTCTGTTCCAAAATACTGCCATGAGACTGTAGACTATAAAAGCTTGCCCAGAAAGAAGATATTATTATGAAATAATTATAAAGCCTGACAATTATGTTGATTTTGGTTTTTTCCTGGAGATTTTTGTTTTCAATACAGAAAGCAAGTTGAAATTTAAAACATGTTAGATCTAATTTCAATAAATCTTATGAAGAGAACCTCCTTAAGTGCTTCCATGATGATTGTTACAAGCAGTAAGATTTGCAGCAGTAAATTAAATACACTGTTCCACCCATTCATGGGTGCCAGGGAGTACTGGTGACTCCATCTATTTGTTCCTCAGTTACCCAGAAGTATTGTATGATATTTCTCTACTCAGAGTGTCTGTATTACATCATCTATTTAATAGTTGTGAAACACTTTAGAAACGGTCTAATAGCTTATGTCTTTCAGCATCCCCAAGAGAATTCCCGGTAGGCCTGTTTACTGGCAGGTTAAGATGCTTGACTAAGACCACACAGTGAACCAGTGAGAAAGCTAGGAATTAAATCCAGACGGCTTTGTTTATAGTCCTTTGTTCTAACCTCCCAAATGCTGTGGAGGAATGGATATTTTGCCTGGAAAAAAATTAAAGCATGATAAATGAAAGCATGGCAGCACTAAATCCCTACTAGTTTTAGAAAAGTAGCAAGGGAAGTTCCACTTCAGTACTCCAGGGATTATTCTTAATCTGAATGCTAAACTCTGATAATACCTTTTTCTTCTAGTTTTTTGTGTCCCCTAGCCTTGCTGCATTTGTTCTGAGCGTTGTGCCACCCTTGGCCATCCTGGCTGTGGTTTATGGCAGATACTTGCGAAAACTTACTAAAATGACTCAAGATTCTCTTGCAGAAGCAACTCAGGTAACCTTTCTAGTTAACTTTAAAGTTGCTCTAGTGTATTTAGGTTAATATCTCTGAAGTTACAGATCTTCTGAAGACAATTGTACTGTTAGTTCTGACCCTGTAGTTTTGCACCTGACAAGTATGGAAGGTAAATGTCAGTAGCACTTACTCCTAGATCTCAAAATCAACCATGCTTCCATTGTCCATAACAATATAATGCAGAGATACTAGGCCTTGAGAATTTGGAAATGTAGGAAACGATAAGGAGGTTAGGCTTTAGCTTTGTGAGAGCATAAAAAAATCAGCCTATGAAGTCTTGTGTAATTTGGTAGCTGGGTTTGAAAAACACTTTTCTTGGATTACGGTTTTGAGGTTAAAGCTGTCAGGAGCATCCTAGATGGATGCTTTCTTTGCTAGCAAGTCCTTCTCTGGAATGCATCTCTGATGTTTGGACTTACTGTCAGCTCTTAAATGTTTATGGGGCCTGTTTCTTAAACATTTTCCTCAAAGGCTTAGGGTGGGGAAACATTATTACAAAGCATAGAAATATAATTAGGAAAGCTCTAGTTAAAATAGTCACAGTTGTCAGCTGTTATAAACTTGGGATGTCCTTTGTAGGACTGTGCAAAAGGAAGATTAGCCCTCTTCTGTTTGTCTTCCTCAGACTGTGTTGATGGGAAGCTCGTGCCTTTGTAAACCAGGTGTGGGACTTCATATGAACATGCAATTGTTGTGTTCCATTCAATTTTTCAGGTTGACTAGTGGACAGAAGAAGGAGAATTATATTTTTATATCATACTTTTACTTACAAAAAAGAGACTTGATTTTTCTAAGACCATCACAATGTCCATTAACAACTTCATGTAATTGGTTACAGATGAGGTATTTTAGAATTAATACTTTGCAGTTTAGAAGTTAAAATACTGAGTTGAAATAAGACATTAGTAGTTGGGCTAAATTAATTCCCAGCATTGCTTTGATCAAATGAGTGGAATTGTTTTAGGAAATAACTGCAGGCTTTTTTACATGATTTAGTATGGAGGAGAATATTCTTTATTTTTTTTCCCTTCCCACGTTGTTATTGCAAATTATTGTGAATAGTAATTTCCCTATGGGTGTTGTTCACACCAAATTTTTTAACCCTACTTTTATATACTTCTGTCTCTGCTAGCACTTAAGACAATCTTGAGGTTTCTTTAAAACTGCCTGGGCACGCAGTTTGCTTTTAACTTAATAGAATTTTTAAAAAGGGAGTTTGGGTGGGGAGAGGAAGGCATGAGAAATTTTCCAGTGCTATCCAAAGATGTGTAGATTAGTGAAGTGATATTTGTTTAACTTTCAAATGTTCTGTAATGTGAGCATTTCAAATTGTGTCTCTGTGCATCTGTTTTGTGCTTTGCTTCTATGCAGTTAGCTGAAGAGCGTATCGGAAACATCAGAACAGTTCGAGCTTTTGGGCAAGAAGTGGCTGAAATGGAGAAGTATACAAATAAAGTTGATTATGTGCTACAGCTGGCTAAAAAAGAGGCACTAGCTCGGGCAGGCTTCTTCGGAGCAGTAAGTATATTTTAATGAAAGTAAGCCAACTATGTTATGCAAAGTGTCAATTATTTTTAAACTCCTGATGATACTTAGAAATCTGCAAGTAAATGATTGAGAATAAATTGAACCTACATAAAACTGTGGGAAGACTGGACTTAAATCAGTCTAAATTGCTGTGAAACTGCATTTCAAGATAAAATGGTATGATAAAGTCACTTTAGGCCTCTGTTTCTGCCCCACACCCCAGAGCTGGGGACTACTTATCTGAGGCCACACCTTCTATTCAAGGAATTAAACCAGTGGAAACTCTCCCCTACCCTTTGCATTTAGAGGTCTCTTCCCCGATGAGAAGAGCATCAATGCATAGGAAGGTGGGGAGTGCACAGGTAGGGGAGAGAGGCTTGGATTTTTCCATAACTGTTTGTTTAATCAAATTCTAAAACTGGAACATAACTGCAGACTATCAATTCTTCCTTGGTAATGACGGTTAAGAATAATGTTTAGTGTTCCTTTCCACCTTGGGGGAAAGAAAAGCCAAAAAAGAGTTGCTTGCTTTCTGAACACTTGTTGGATAGCACAGTGCCACTGGATATCTGGCTGGCTGTTGGCTGGCTTTTCGTCAGAATTGTTGAATTTACCCCAGTCCTCCAAAAGCCTAGATACCTGTAGTGTGAGAGTTCTTTTTATTACAAGGAAAATTCTGAAACAACATTTTAGAGGATGAAATTTAAGATGTATGTGACAAAACCTACCTTTTCCTTTTTCCTTAGACTGGCCTTTCTGGAAACTTAATTGTCCTCTCAGTGTTATACAAAGGAGGATTACTAATGGGCAGTGCCTACATGACAGTTGGTGAACTCTCATCTTTCCTAATGTATGCTTTCTGGGTTGGAATAAGCATTGGAGGTATGGAATGGGAAATTAGATTTTCTTCACTTCAAAGCATTACAGTCATTATAGGGGCGGGAGGGATGAAGCTCTTAAAAGATTTGACATTCTTAAAAAGTCTTCCAAATGAACTTCTCAAGAAATATTTTTTTTTCCTGAAGAGTTCATGAAAACAATACTCTATAACTTAATATAAGCCTTCCTTTTCCCCAAAAGAAAGGTTGGTTTTTTTCAATGTGGGCATGTGACAGTATATATTACTTTAATTTTCTTTAGGTCTAAATTAAGATACTTGCTGTATTGTGTAAAGCAATAGAATATATGGGTCTGTCTTAAGTATACTCTATTTAGCAAGGCACAAAGCATTTAGCTGTAATTCAGTATAGAGTGGCTTCAGCTGCAAGGATGAGCAAAGTGCCAGCAGAATACTGCACTGTGGTGCTAACCTTCTGGTTTTCCTTACTCACTGACTCCTCCTTGAAGCCCACACTCTGTAATCTACTGGCCCAGCACCAAGCTGTTCATCTTCTTGACAGAGCTGTCTTCATGACTGCACACAGGCAGAAATGAAGATAAGTCACTTGGAGGTTCAACAGCTTACTGGAAGCATTCTTTTTTAAAATGAGTCTGTTACTTCTGATAGACTAGGAGGGCAATGCACCTTGCTAGTATTGTTCTTTTTTATGACTAGGCCTGATACCATGGGGAGCACAAAGATGTGCCTGAGGGCAAATTTTAACAAACCAGCTTCCTTGTATATCAAAATTCCAGTGGCACCCATTCCAACTACCAGCCCCCTTTCTTCTCTGCTTAAATCATGGAAGTTTGGTCAATGGAGAGATACCTGGCACTTTGAAAACATGGGACAAGCTAATGTTAAATAAATGAAGATCAGAAGCACTGCTAAAAATATCACTGAATTAACTTATACTTGCTCTAAAGACATATTTTCAAATTCTAGTACAGATTATTGTAGAATGTAGTTCTGCCCAGAGCTCTTTCTCATGAGGACTCTGAAGCAGGCGTTTCTTGCCACAAGAGGCCTGCCTTCCCAGGTGCCTACGAGGCATATAAATCTTAGCATAAAGTGCGAAGTCTGCTCTGGATATGTCACGAATACATATACGAGTTGATGCAACAAACTGTGAAGTTCACTGCATGATCTGTGACTTTGCCACTTTTTGTTGTAAATTTGCTGTGTTTTCTTCCAAATACAGAACACGGGTTATAAAAATTAAAAACATTTTCTAATTTGTATTTGCTGTCCATATTATATAATGCTTTCTTAATGAGTGGTTGTGATTTTGCAAACCTCAGTGTTTGAGTTTGAAGTTGCTCTGTGAGACTTATGCCTTCCCCTGCCATGCCCTGCTCTACGATGTAGATGCTTTGGCTCTTTTTTCCAAGCAGAGAGCTTCTCACCATGGCTTGTGTTGCAAGCTTTCAGGTGGTCCTCAGCAGCAGCATGATGAAATGCCCTGCCTACGCTTACAGACTTATGACCTTGAGTTGAGCTTCTTGCTCTGCGAAAATAAACCAGTAAATCCATTTTATATATATATATATATTTAGATATACATATTTTTAATATATGCCTTGGTTTTTCTGTCCTCCTGAAATAACTCTTCACACTGTTAGCATTTTACAGTGTAAATATGTTTATTCTGTTGGAATTCAAAGATCACGAAATTGGTGTCTTTCTTTTGAAATGCACACAAAAAATTAGGAAATTGGACATTTTACATCTATATACTACTCCATTTTTAGTTCTGTGTTGGTTTCTGTGTTTATGTCAGCTGGAAAGCCCTTCAGCCAAGCTATATGATTCACACAGCTGCTGAGAGCTGGGACCCAGTACTATATGCAGACCTTGTCCTTAGCTTTTGCTTTCTCCAGTAATGCTTGAAGCATACTGGCATGCGAGGCACATCTCTTTCCATTGTCTGTTCTCCATACACCTTCTCAAGCATCACTTCAGCCTTAGGTTTTGTGCCCTGTCTCCCTGGTGGCTGACTCAGTCAGGCTCCCCTGTACCAGTGTAAACCTGTCTGACAAAGAAGAGCATTCAGAATGCTCTGTTCTACTGAATGATCTGGAAATACAGCTGGTTGGATGCAAAGCCATTTTCCTAAAGTTGGATGCTGTTCTTCCTGACAGGTGAATGAAAAAGGGCATACATAAGATGAAGTGTATTAACATTTTCTTTTCTTCAGAGTGATTTGTTTTACAGATATAAATAAGAATGGTGAATAAGGGTTATTGGTACCTTTCAAATGAGACTAGATAGGATTTAACACGTTTAACAGTTTGTTGGAATAAAAGATCCCCTACACGTCTGTTCCTTTAATGCTGCTGCTGAAAAGTATAATGCTAATTTTATCTCTTCTATGTCTTCCATTCCATATAGATGCATAATACTGTTCTGCTTTTTGTTTAGGTCTAAGTTCCTTTTATTCTGAGCTAATGAAAGGACTAGGTGCTGGTGGACGTCTTTGGGAACTTATTGAAAGGAAGCCCCAGCTTCCATTTGATGGTGGGTTCTTGGTTTGTTACTGTTTAAAGGTTAATTTTTCTCTTGCTGGTCAGCAATACTTTAGAAGGGTGTGTGTAATACTTGTACTTACACTAAGTACTGACTTACATTCATTTCAAAGAAACTAGATATAGTCATAATCCTTCTGACTTTGCCTAAGAACAAAACAGATGATGAAAATTTCCTTTAATAAAAAAAATTCAAAAGCCAAAAGTTTGGCTTAATTAATTACTTTTGGTTTAATTATTATTTATTTATTATCTATTTATTTTTATTTAATTCTGAATATGATTTTATATCATATTCAGAATTAAGTGACAGAGGACATGGTCATTTCTAGCTTTTTGGAATTTTTTGTTGATGTCATCACTACTTCCTCTTGATTCAGCTTTAGAGTGAAAAGAGTGGAAAGAAGAAAAATGGAGAGGAGGGAGGAGCTCTGAGATGGCTGTATCTCATATTTCCATTGTAAGGCTTACCATGCTCATCTGTAATGGCTAATAAATGATCAGTCTGAAAAGAGAAGCTTTCAAAACCAGGTGGTTTTCATTAAGAATATTTCAAGCTTAAATATTTCATACTGATCCAGTGAAAACCAGTCCTTAGTAAGCCATATTGATTTGAATCCTAACTTACAAACACACAGTTTGAGGCCTTTCAGCAGCACTTACTAAACTGAATTTTTGAGTTCTTCTGCCATAGGAATCAGGGACTGAGGCATGACTGGGAAATAAAAGGAAGTAAAGGGTAGGGCTGATAGGGGGACTTCTGCTTCTTGGGGTAGTGTGGATGTGCAGGGACAGCAGGTGTTGCTTCTGGAGTGATTTGCACCTTTCTCCTTGCAGTAATACTACCCACATTTCTTCCTTCTCTAGGGGGGCAGGGTTTTATTTTCGCAGAACTCTGGTTGTTGCTGGTGAGAGCAAGTATCTCAGGAACAAATAATAATGTCTTTTTTCTTGCATCTAGAATCCAAACAAGAGACAAGTATGTAGCTGTTAGAGATTTTTACAGTGATATATAGAGGAAGGACTTGTGGTAACAGACTTCCTGTATTGCAGTAGATTTCAGTGTTTTAGGCCATGGAATAGACTGTGCAATAACTGGAACTGAGACTTAAGATAAGTGATTACTTGCTACTGGGGTAATAATAAGGATTATGCTGATAACACAGGATTTAGCAAATACATTTCGGTTACCAAAAGGAGGTTTACAGGTCATTGTGGAAACGTTAAAGTTACAGTGTGTATGTCCATAGGTTAAAGTGACGGAAGGAATCTGGAATTGTATGCTCTTGTATTTTCCATTCCAATGCTACTACCATTAAACTGAAAGCCTGGAGAAGAAATGGAAACCCGGAAAAAAGAAAAGCAGGACTAGTGAAATCCTGATTACTGCTGATGGGGGGGTCTTTTGTTTCCTATCCACGGTTACTGTTTAATTAAACATTGGCATGTGCTACCATGTGCCGTGGCTGGTTGGGAGTTACTTGCGTGCTGCATCTGAAAAGAATTAAGGATTTGAGTTGTGTTTCTCTAGTTCGAACAAACATGACTCGGGTATTGCTCTAGTACTGCCAGTTTTCACAAAACTGGTGGGAGCTTTGTCCTTTGGGAATGCAGTCCCACTGTCCAATTAGTTTTCTTTGTATGGATATATGTCATTGGGTTTTAACAGGGCTTGAAGAAATTTTGTTTCTTTGTCTTAACTATTTATCTTCTTTTTCTAATAATGATATTAAGATAATTGTTTAAATCAAATGCTGCGTTCCAGAAAGATGCTGGTTTTATTTAACTTTGGTTGTTGTTAATTCATGGTGGTTTCATTCATGGAAAATTTCATAAACTGAAATTTTTGTTTCAGTGAACAGTTGCCTAAGAGTTAGGCCTCCGATTGGTACCTGAATTTATTAAATATGCTTTCCACTGAAAGGAGAAAATAAAACTAAAATTTGGCCATTAGTGCAACAAACCTAGCAGCAGCTTTATTCCAGTGACAGGAACTGCTCTTGTTCAGAGGAGGGTGTTTCAGGTGACTTCTGTGGCTTGGTGAAAGGGCAATAAATGATTTGCAATGTTTATCTTTTTGTGTTCTATGGTAACAGGACTTTGGCCTTCACCAATGCCTTTTTATTTCATTGCTCTTAACTGACAAAGCTTAAATTGTTTATAGTATGTTTACTAATTCAGATAATTCTATGAGAAGTGATTGTTGTTAGTGGTTAGGTATTAGCAAGATGCAAATTCTCCCTCTTGCTGTAGGTAGCCTACAGGTTCAGCACTGGGGACCAACCTGAAATTGCACTCAGGAATGATTGGTGTACCACACTCATTCACTCATGGCTGAAATATAACCACTGTGGTCCTGAATTGTAGCTTGCAGTTATCCATAGATTGAATGTGGAGATAAATATTTCTATTGAGTGTCTGTAAAGCAAATTCTGGGAGGGCTGAGCTAATTTTTGTTTCTATTCACATTTCTGTATTTTATTCTTATTATTAGAGGGAATCACATTAGGCAAAGACGTATTCAGAGGTGCTTTGGAATTCAAAGATGTTGAATTTGCATATCCAACACGTCCAGAAACATCAATTTTCAAAGACTTCAGCCTTTCCATTCCAGCTGGCTCTGTTATGGCTCTGGTTGGCCCAAGTGGTACAGGGAAATCAACGATTGTATCCCTTCTGCTGCGGCTGTATGATCCTATCTCAGGTATGGTTTGTGTGTTACTCTCATTTGTGACAATTAATGCTTTGCATCTCAAATAAACCTTATAAACAGTTGAGGTTCCTGCACTTGAGGTCCATGTTTCCTTCTGGGGTTTATGGTTACCTCGTGGTGGTGCCTGCATAGCTTTGCATTTCTGATCCACCAGTACAGTGTATGATTCCTCAGGGGTTGTTGTTCTCAGCTGTTCCTTCAGTCTCTTTCAGTATGTGTCAAACATACTTGACTACTGTTTCCTCACTTAAGGTACTATCACCGTCGATGGCTTTGATATCCGTCAGTTAAATCCACTGTGGTTCAGGACAAAGATTGGAACAGTAAGTCAGGTAAGGAAGAAAAAAAAATCCAGGTGGATGAAATAATTTTGTGATCAACTAGCTTTTCCTCACTTTCCTTCTTTTTAAAAAGACACAATCTTGCTTCTCAGTGAAATCCTTCCATCTCACCGTAACTGCTGTTGCACATGCTTTGTTCTAAAAAGAAGTATTTAGAGCTAGTTCCAGTATTCTGTAGTCTGTTTTTACATAATCACAGAGATTCAAAGTGTTAGTTTAGAAGAAAAGTGTGCATGTGGAGACTGGAAGGTAAATTGCTGTAAATTGTGTAGGTACGACCAACCTAATGCTTGCTATAATTTCTTGAAGAAAGTAACAAAAAGCATAACACTTAGTTGCCTTTTGTATTGATGGAAGTCACACAATCATATTTTACACAGCCATTTAAAATACTGACCTTCTGAGCTCTGAGTAGTTTCCAGGAAAACATAGTTCCATTAGGAAAGGATGAAAATACAACATGGTTGGCACTTACTCTTACAGTGCCACCTCCCTAGCAACCTCCAAACTCTGGAAGTCAATTGTGTCTTAAAAATTAACTATTTTGCCTACTAAAATGTTCATTCCCTTGTCTCCCCAGATACTTCACAGTGCATTAACTGTTAGACTGATATTCTGGTTAGCAGTATAATTGTAACTGCGTATTGCATTTCAAAACAACTTTCTTTATGTAATAATGCGACCAAAAGCTTTTGCACAAAAATGATTTTCCTGTTGCCACATTAGCACTTTTCTTTTTGAATGAATGTATTCCATTTAAATTACCAGTAGGAGGTCCCTACTAGTATACAAAGAACATGACACTATTTTTTAAACAGAGCTCACTTACCTTGTTTCAGACATTTTCCCATTGTACATCACTTGTCCTATCTCACAGTTCCAAGCTTTAATACAAATTAAATGCACATAATGCCATAAAATCTGTATAGAGATTAAGAAAAGAATCATCATTGTTGCAAATCATAAACTACTTTGGGTTGGAAGGGACCTTTAAAGGTCATCTAATCCAATCCCCCTGCACTGAGGACGGACATCTTCAACTAGATGTGGTTGCTCAGAGCCCCATCCTTGAATGAGCCTGACTTTGTTTCCAAGGATAGGTCATCCACCTCTCTAGGCAACCTCTTTCAGTGTTTCACCACCTTGCATTGTAAAAAATGTCTTCCTTATATCTAATCTAAACCAACCCTCCTTTAGTTAAAACCATCACCCCTTGTCCTATGACAACAGGCCCTGCTAAAAAGTCTGTTTCTATCTTTCATATAGCCCCCTTTTAAGTCCTGAAATACCACAGTCAGATTTCTCTGGAGCCTTTTCTCCTCCAGGCTGAACAGCCCCGTCTCTCTCAGCCTTCTCTCACAGGACAGGTGCTCCATCCCTCCCATGATGATGATATGTGGCAAAGTGCAAAGGAACGGTTTTTGATGTTTGAATGTATAGCTCTTCCTAAACTCTATCTAAAATATTAGGAATTGAGAGTTACGCTTTGTCAATTAAAAAGGCAACTTAATTTTTAATTGGTTTTCACTATCCATTTTGGTGTTAGGGGAGGAGGTTTTTTATTAGGTTTAAATTCAGTTAACTCTATCTTACATATTCTTCATATGGATATTGTAAGTGGGGTCTTGTGAGTGGGGTTTATGTTATTTGAGATAATAGACAACACATGCGTACAATTACAGATCCACTATATTAGTTATGTGTTTGCATTTGTCAGGAACCAATTCTCTTCTCCTGTTCTATTGCTGAAAATATTGCCTATGGTGCAGAGGATCCTTCTACTGTGACTGCAGAGGAGATTCAGAAAGTTGCTGAAATAGCTAATGCTGCTAGTTTTATCAGAGATTTTCCAAAAGGGTTTGACACTGTAGTTGGAGAAAAAGGCATTTTGCTTTCAGGTACGTCTTTATGTTGCGTATTTTAAAAATCTTGATGCTATTGAGTGATGTAAAAATTCCATCATTTTTGGTTACCACTTTTTTCTCCGAGCTGTAGTCTGCCATAAGTATTAAAAGAATCTACCCTCACCTCCATTCCCCACTAAAGTACATGGGCCTATTTCTGCTCAGCCCAGGCATTCAGTTAAAATACCTGACATTTGTTTTCCTGTTTCAATTTACTGATTCTTTTCCCCCAGGTGGACAGAAGCAACGAATTGCGATTGCTCGAGCTCTGCTCAAGGTAAGCCAGCATCCAAACACTGATCTAACTACCTCTTGGGGGGAGGCAGGAAGGAATAAAAGGGAGGAGGTCTTTCAATGGGAGAGGTAGGAAAATACTTTTAAAAAGGAGAATTGTGTCTTTGATGTTAATGAAGTTTGAAAAGGCTGAATGGCTTAACTAATGACAATTTACTTAGTGTCAGTGCTTCTTCCTATCTTTCAGCCATGTTTTTTGATAGTTCTTGCCAAGACTGATGTTAAATCATTGTATAATGGCCCACTTCCATAAGATGAGGTCAAAGATGAAGGAAGACTTTAAGAATGTGGTGCTAGTAAATGCATATATGACACTTATGTGTTCAGATCTCTATTATTCATGGGTTAATTTTTCTGGGTTGCAGTTTACTAGTACTTCAGATGCCTTGTCTTATTTTAGAGGGGAGGTGGCCTGGATTTGGGACAAGATGGTATTTCAGGCACAATGTTGTATCACGTTTTTCTTCAAAGATTGGTATGGGTCTAGCTTCAGGACAGGCTCTGTGCTGCACAAATTTGAGGAGGCTTCTGAGGATCGAAAGGACAAAGAGTTTGGTTCAGGGAGAGCCACTGGGCCTTGCAGGGAGGCAGTTTGGTGTTGATGCTCAGCTGGAAGTTTTGATCCTTGCTGAACCCAGTTTACATTCATGTTAAGCCACACAGGTGTCTGTAGCATCCTGACATGCCCAGTTAATAGGGATTTCATTTTACCAGTTCTCTTTTACCACAGATACTGAAAAGCTTACTGTATTTCAAGTCATGCATTTTATACAGTTCATGGGATTAAAGACTTTATTTTGTGGAAGAAAAAAGATTGTAAAAAACAAATGAGTAGTTGATATACCAGGGTAGCTGGGGGTGCAGTGGAGTCCCATCTGTCCCAGATAAAGTTTTTACTCTCAATTTTACCAAGGAAGTTTGGGTTATGTACTGTAATTCAGAAGTGAATTCTTCTAAGGGATTTGAGTGCTGGCAATGTTTTCTTTTAATAATCTAACTGGGAGAAGTTCCTAAATTCTAGTTCTTAAGTGCTATGTGTTTTACCGGTGGGTGAAATACTGCTTGTTGGTAGGGTTTTGTTACTTTTAGTTACTGAGACAGTTTTATATAGCAGACTGACTGCAGGTGGAGGGTAGCTGAGCCTCTGTGAAAGAGCCACATAAGAATGTAGAACTTTTGACCACAGTGCTGCTCAGAATGCCTAAAAATCATCTCCCCGCCTTAGTTTCTGTCTTTCAACTGGTTATCCGGGAATAATATTCTGCTATTTTTGTCTGGAAAATTTGAAAGTGGAGGAGTGGTGCTTCTGTTTTGTCCTCTTAGCATTTAGATTTCTTAGAAGTAACACTTTGAATGATGCTCAGTTCTTTTGATTAAGGACTCTTACTTGGATTCTTAAGCTATATGAATCCTATTCTCTATTGATATAAATATTCAGGTCTTGTTTAATTGTTATTATAACCAATTTTACTTTCTTTTTCAGAATCCTAAAATTCTTCTGTTAGATGAAGCAACAAGGTAAGAAGAAAAAGAAATAGAAATTTAGAAATTATGTTCCTGTAAAACTCAGATTTGGGAAGTGTTGTCTCTTCTTTCTTTCTCTCCATGTCGTTATGCATTATCTAGCCTCCTACTGCTCTCTACCCACAAAAAGATGCCTTGTAGAACGTGTGACTTGGTGAGGAGACCTATAATAAAAGCTGTTTATGCAAAGCAGAAAGTATAGCTGGTACATTGTGATTTTTCATTGAGTTAAATTTGTAATATGTAATATGATTTTGAAACATCTACTTAAGTCTTTTTTGTACCTTTAGTTTAAACTTAGATCCCAGTGTAAAAGAGATAGGATTATTCTGCAGTGTAACTGATTTTTTTTCCACTGACTTAATTTGATGTTATTTCTCCATGCTTATTTTTGCATATGAGAATATGCAATGCCTATAACTTGGATGTGAGCACTAAGCATGTTCACAAAACTTTCCTGCAGTTCCAGCAGTTCATCCTCACCACCAACAGAGAGGGTTTTCAGTTTTGGCAAAATAAGCCTAATGCATACAAAACCAACATGTCTTAAAATAACAAATATCCTCCTCTCTCCATCCCCACCCCATTTGTTACTAGTGCTTTGGATGCTGAAAATGAGTATCTAGTGCAAGAAGCTCTGGACCGGCTGATGGAAGGGAGGACAGTCCTAATTATTGCTCATCGTCTGTCTACTATTCAAAATGCCGATTTCGTTGCAGTCCTTGGCCAGGGTAAAATTCTTGAATGTGGGAAACATGAGGAATTACTTGCAAATCCAAATGGACTTTTCAGGAAACTAATGCAGAAACAAGCTTTTCTTCAGAATAATGATAGTTTTGCATTAGATTTACAATCCAGAGAAAAGGATATATTAAAAGAAAATGTATGAGACAATGTATGAATAATGGAAACTTACAAACTACAAAGACTATAACTTATGTTTCAGTTATGTAAAGTAAATGTTATATTTTTCCAAAATGTACAAAATATTCTTTTGAAACTTAAATGTGTTTAAACTTTTTATTGAAAGCTTTTTAATAAGTATTGTAACTTTTAAAAATATCTGTGACACTGAGATAATTTCAGTGCATAGATTTTTCTGCTTGTGTTACTTTGAGACTGTCTAGAATCTTGTTTGCTGTAATACACTGTATGAAGATGTGCTCCATTCTCAAGTAAGTTTTAAAGGTAATTAAATACAATCTTATCATTTTCATATCATTGTCTCTCTCTTTCCAAGGAACTTTTGTGCTTTGTCAGTAGTCTTAAAATGCTGGAATTCAAAAATGCATGACACTAACACACTATGAAAATTGTGACTTCCGCTGCACTATCCTTCCAGTTACCATTCGTTCTGAAATGTGATTGTGTTGTGAACTTGATTATGATCCCCATCTACAGTTCCTGTAGAGAATTACATATAATAACACATTTTAGAGAGTATGAAAGCATGAGTTGGAGGAAAGTTCTTTAATAAACAAACAACCCAACACAAAAAAGGGCAACCAAACAAAAAGACTGACTTTACATAAGGATCAAGGAAATGTATTACTATATGAAGTCAGCACAGGAAAATCTAAAATTTGCATGCATTTTCTTCCCTTTTCTATTTTCCCATTTCTGTAGTTTCACTTCCTTTCTAAGATGACATCCGAAAGAACATGCCCTCCCATACATGTTTTTGTCCTTTTTAAAGGCATATGTAAGTTTCGTATTGTTAATTAAAATTTCAGTGATAGTTGCCTAACATGAGTTTTGCCTAACTACTCTATTAGAAACAACTAGTGGACAACCTTCTCAAGGACAGCTAGTAAAATAGCAGCATCACATTAATTTGAATAACTGCAGGAGGATATGTTTGGCAGTGAAGTTTGCCTCATGTTTCTAATTGAAGAGTCTCTTTCAATACAATCTCTGAAGATGCAAAACCCCACAAGGTGATTTTAAAAAGCCAGAAATTTCCCAGATCAAATTAAAACTCATCTGTGCTAGGAAAACTTGTTGCTGGAAGACCTTATTGGCAATAGCTGAAATACCTAGTGCTGGGAAAGCTTGAAATGTTAGTGCCATTAATGGCATCTTGTGGAATATAATGAAAACATTAGAGAATGAAAATAAAATTACATCCAGATGTAATTTTATCTTCAGATATAGTTTGCCTAGCAGCATATGTTGTACTAAAGATAAGCCAAAAATACTCCTGACCCAATGTTTAATTTCAGTGTTGACTACCAGTTAATGTATTTAGAGGGGTTTGAATCTTTAATCCTCACTCATGTAATTTCTCTTTACGTGAGATTCAGTGAGCCCCTTTATTCCTGTATTCACATAGGTTACAGGAATTACTTGCAGCTGAACTGATTGAGTGTTTCATAGCTTTTGTTCATTAGTTGCCCTGGCACGTATTGCAGCCGACAGACAAGTGTGAAAAGCTACACAAAAGCTCTAGTCCACAGAAAGGCAAATGTTTGTCATAACAGGTACCTTGGTTAGCAGACTTTATTCGAGTTAGAACCACTCAAAATACTACTTGGGATATTTATGGAACAGTCAAGAACTGGTTAAGTCTTTAACTGGTATCAGTACAAATTATTTCTGTGTCAAAAATGAGATTTGAATGTTGAGTTGTATCTTTCTTCTGAAGATGGAGCCCTTGCAGGGCTGGGACAGCAAAAGGACTAATTCCTTGAGGAAGTGTAGCTGGGTATAGATAAGGTTCAACCAGCAAAAAAACCTGTTCATGCTGCATCATTTAAAATATTTTAGGAACAAGCTGTGAAGAGGAGCTTTCAGTTTTTAAAATAATTTGAATGTCACCAATTGTGAATACTGGGAAATGTGGATGTCAACTTGAATTTTTTTCCAGATTTTTCCCTCTTTGGTTGTGTGTGTGTGTGTGCATTTCCTGGTTTGGTTTGTTTGTTTTTCTTGATGAAGTGACAGTAACATGATCATTCTGCACCATATGTATAAAGAAGGCTATGTAGAAGGATACTACCTTGATGTAACAGTAGAGTGAAGCTCCACTAAATTTTCGTATTTTACTTTTTGCATAAAATCAAAGCCAAAGGAGATTACTTCACTGAAAAAGACAAAGTGCTGACCCTGACAGGTGCCTCATACTTCAGTCCTGCCAGATGAACCATCTCAAGTTTTACCTCATCTGCATTTTGGGTTCAGTCACATTGGACCACAATCGACACAGAAAGCCTAACAGGCCTGAATCTATTATCAGAAGAATTATTTTTGAGAAGTTCTGGGATTTTTTTAATATTATATTTTTAGTTAATTTTATATTAACTGGTTGGCTTTGTTGACAATACACATATAAATCAACCCCTTCCCAAATGGATGGTACATACCTACCTTCTGAAAGCTTTTTCGTGCAAACCAATGCCACTGAGCATTTTCTTTCAGTGAGGAAAATTCAGTTCTCCTTGAATGCTATAATCTATTTCTATACCATAGAATAGCTGTAGTGCATGGTTGTTACTTACCATAGATGTCAAACATACCAAGGTTTGCATGGAATACGGTTTTGTATATTTATTTATTTAATTAGAAATTTGGGAACGAACATAGGTATGCACCGGCTATTTTAAAGATAAGGCAACTCTTAGTGGAAAATACGCCCTTCCAAATGGTTTTGAACAGCTGCTTTTTTAGCATATACAGCCTTTCCCTGCTCCAGCTGGTTAGTGCCAGCTAACCGCATGATCTCAATGAGGAACGGTACCTAAACCCAGCCCGGTGAATCTTCTGGGAACCTCCCGGAGGACCAAGCATATATTCAGGACTACCCGAGGGAGAGGACCGTGTTTTAGTTAGACGCTGAGGGCTGGCCCCGCTGACGACGAGCCCGATGCACCATCCACGCCCTCAAGGCCAGCGCAGGCGAACTGCAGGAGCCGCCTGACGGCTCCCGCGGGGTTTACGCCGCTCCCCGGCAGGGGCCGCGGCGCGCTCGCATCCGCTCGGCTCTGTTCGGCTCCACCCGCTGTCGCTCGGCTCCTCCCAGCTCCTCCCGGTCTCGCTCGGCTCCGCCCGGCCAAACTCGGCTTCGTTCGGCTCCTGCCAGGCCCGCTCGGCTCCCGGCGGTTCCCGCGCGGCCCCGCCCCGCGGTGACGCGCTCAGCGGGCGCCTGGCGGGAGCGCGGGACCGGCACCGGTTCGGCATCCACAGCCATGTTCCCGTCGGCTCCGAACTCCCCGCGGACCCCGGGCGGGTCGGCCCGCAGGACCCTCGGTAGCGCCGCGCCCAGCCCTCTCTCCCGGCCGGGCGGCAAGAAGGGCCTGCCCGTCGTGGCGGCAGCCGCCTCCCCGGTGCTGTTCTCGCCGGCGGCGCGGAGGAGCGGCTCCCTCTCGGCGCGGTGAGTCCCGCCCCTCGCCGCACACCCGGCCTCGTTGTTAGGGGCTCCAACCAGTGCGGGTTACATTATAGGACTGTACATAAAGCCATAAATATACGGTACCACGTGTTCAGCGTTACGAATACCTCTTACTAGGTTTGGAATTCGAGCGTTCCTCAGATATATCCTTGTGTGATATAAGTGTGATATATGAAAATAGTAAGAACTTCCGTATTTTAAAAGAAGATAAAATAGTCAGAAGTTCAGGCATTGGACACCCACCCACCCCTCTCCTCAGCTTCCTGTCTACTCCCTTCCCTATGAATCAAAACAGATACAACATGAGCTCGAGATCGGTTTCAGGCTTCCTACTCTCTTCTCAGGAGCAGCTATTTGTTGTGTTGTTGAGGTAAAGAGGATTGCCCGTGTTCAATTTGGGGAACTTCAAGTCTGCGTAATAATTTTTGCAAACTGGGTGTCAGGATTGTCTTCTAGCTGTCATCAGCTTTTCCTATTTCACCCTGGAAGGTCTGCAACATCATTTTACTTGTGAGGAGAAATAAAAAGAGAGCGTTAACTTCTAAAAGCAGAGAAATTTGCCCACCTAATTGTGTTCAAAAGACAGACCTATGTTGTCCCAGAGAGAGAAGGTGGGGAAAGATGCAAAGCAACTTTTATAAATGATACTGTGAAACAAATAAGAACTGCAGTCTCCACAGCAAACTAAGGGTGCTAGAAGAGCTGTTGGATCCTTGCTGCCATGGATGTTTAAAGTGTTGCACAGTGTGTACTGCCCAGAGCTAGAGATGGAAGTAGGCCATGCAGTCGGGGAAGAGCTTGTGCTAAGCTTCTCCTGACATTGTGAGTGTCTTTATTCTGTAGATAACCAGGGTGTAGAGAAGTTGAACAGTGAGTTTGTTGCTGGTAGAGTAATGCATATTCAAAGTCAGTTCTTTAAAAATAAAGAATTTGGTGACAGCTAGCAACTTGTAAGGAAGCCACCAAATTATTGCATTAGGTGGTGTTCCTGGAGGAAGCATGTTTATTTTACATAAATCTGTTTCTAAATAGATACTAATGAAGTAAATGTATGCTGAAACTGATGAAGAAGCAATAAAAAGTTAACTAACTTTTTGTTTTGTTTAAGAGCGACTCCTACCAGAGTTATCCAGCTTCCTACAGCAGCTGAGACTATTAACTATGATGTTAAGGCTTTTGGATCCTCTCTGCCTGTTAAGGTTATGGAAGCCCTGAAGAAGGCTGATGGTAAGAATTGATGTTATTTTTTTCAATGAAAATTGACAGGTGAGAGAAGTCATGTCATTGCTGCCATTGAAATGCTAACTTTAGAGGGGAAGCTAAAATGTGTGTGCCTTGCTTTGAATCCAACTTGGTTATCTATGTAACAATAATTATAATAATACCCATGTGGGTGTGAATGCATGGAAATAATCCTTCGGGTGCCGCTTATGTAATTTATTGTAAAAAGCCAAGGTTATAAAGAAAGCCAATAGTAGGTTTTAAGTAACTTTTACTTATTGATTCTTTTTCACCTTTTTTACTTGTTTTGATTCTGCTGTGTCCAAGAGTGAATGCTTTATTTTTTTCTTTATTTCAATTTCCTTTTGTTATCTCTTCTAAAAGCCCCAGTGATACAAACCTTTCCCTGAATTCAAGAAATTAGTCTCCTAAGCAGTTTTTTCTCTGTGGATAAGTTTTCCTTTATAGTAGATAAAAAAGAAACCAAATATGTATCTTAAAAATAATGTTAAAAATTGTTGAGCAATTTACAAGGCTGTTATAATCAGCTCTAAATAGGTGGAGATGGGTTTTAGGGTTGTCTTTTCATTCTCAAGAGTTGAGGGTTTATCAAATGGATTTTTAAGCTAGATGTAATTTGATATGTTAATCAAATAGATGGAAATTCTAACATGGAAACTAATTTAATAGAAAGTATTTCTTACATTCATATAAGAATGAAAGTTTATTGGTTTAAAGGTTACTCTGCAGTGTTTTAAAAATCTGAATGCTTTAAGAAAATTACTTTTTTATGTAGCTGATGACCAGCTGAGCGTTCAAGTGGATGAAAGTGGATGGGCCTGGCTAGTTCATAAAGAGAGGCTGATTATTTGGAAGATTGGTCAGTCTGCAGTAGCTAAGGTAACTGAAGGGTGAAGATGGAAACTTTGTATTTTATGTTATTTGAACTGGTTATGCTGGTATGGCGTTGGCGTTTTTTTCAACTGGAGTTTGTCTGGTTTCCCCCAAAAGCAGGGGAATTGATATGAAATCATGCTAACAACACTAACTGGAACTCAAACTTTTGAAAGAATTTATAATTTTTATATTCCTCTCTTCAGTTTTAATTGTCACCTTGACACTAAGGTTAATTCTTTATATTTTAACAGGTGTGGCTCGTAGGTTAGATAGTCTTGATAATGCTTATTTTGATAATTAAAATCTAGTTGGTATGTTACAGATTGATTTAGATTATTCTGGGACCAATTTTCTACTTGCAAAAAACCCCAAAACCACAGTTAATTTCAGAGGTACTGAACATATGTTTCACCTAGATTTCTTAGGTCAAGAATTTTTATATCCCTTCTGGACAGTGTTTCTTTCAGCATTGTTTCAGTGGTGGTCAGAGAAAAACTGTAGTTACAACATCAGTATCTTTCAATCGGGGCAGCATCTGTTAATTATACAGGGCTTGCTCTTACAGGGGAGTGTCAGGTATACACATTCTGGCACCTGGAGAGATTTTTCAAGGGATTAAAATTGTTCTGGTTCTTTAAGGGTGTAGGGGCGTGAGGAGTGTTTCCATCTCTACTCTGTTAGTACCTAGTAAGTTTTCTCAAGCACTTCTAGTTTAATTTTTTTAGAATATTGTAATAAGGAATAGTCAAATGATAGAAATAATT
Source organism: Platysteira castanea (assembly GCA_013397175.1). NCBI lineage: Eukaryota > Metazoa > Chordata > Aves > Passeriformes > Platysteira > Platysteira castanea. The sequence continues at coordinate 1,842,990 of VYXC01009560.1, forward strand.
CAGTATTGTAGTGTTGTGAGAAACGCTCAGAAATAACTAAAGAAAATCAATGGTATTTGAAAATGTACCATTAGATGCTTTTTAGCTGTTCGGTGGTTGTGACAACCTTGTTGAAATTGTCTTGTGACATTTTTTGGTTCCCTTACACAGTGTCTGGGTTAGTTGAAATGTAATTTTTAGCAGGGTCAAAAAGTCTGAAGATTTTGTGGCAGAGGAATAAGTTCTTCCAGTCTCATATTTATTATGACATCTCTTTCTTTCTTCCAGTTATCTCTCTGCAAGGAATTGCAGCTGCCACCCAGTGACTTCCAGTGGAGTTCTAGTTTAGCAGCTGTATCTTGTCTCAATTCTTCAGGTGAAGCACCTTCTCTGCAGGTGATCAAATTTTAAGTTTTAGTGTTTAAAAGCACCTTTAGAATTACTTTGAATAGATCCTTTTTTTTTTTTAATCAAAAGGATCTATTCAAAGTATTTGAAAATGTTTGGTGGTATGCTATCTATTCAAAAGATCCGGATTGATAGTTGTCAATAAATACCGTTGAAGTAAACAAAATTCTGCTAGTCCTTTTAAATTGCACCATGTGCATCTTGTAGGATCAGATTAAATAATAATTTTCCTAAGGACTACTTTGTGTGCTTTCATAACAAGCGAAAATACAGTAAACTAAGAGGTGTTGTGTTAACAACACCAAGGCAATCACAAATGCCTTGGTGCAATGACCAAGTGCATTTAGGTGTTGGCTGAAAACGTTCTTCAGTGGATTAATTCCCAGTATCTGTAGATGAGAGGCAAACACCAGCACCCTCCCTTGGCTGGTCTTTATAAGGAAGCTGACACTGGGAGGACAGATTTAATCTGTCTTGCCTAAGTGGCTTTTTGTAAGTTACTGTGCTAGAGGGTGAGGTTCAAAGATGGATTGTGTTCTGAAAGTGTGTTAATGTGACTGTTACTCTCATTCATGAAAAGAACCTCTCATTTTCAGATTGGGTGTAGATTTCAGTTAATGTATGTGATGCTCTAATAAAACCAGCTAAGAAGTTGTCCTTGAAGTAAGCAGCAGCACAGAATATGTAATGGGTTCTTTTCTTTTGATCTGTTGTTGTGTTACACTTCCAGATGTTAAACATGGTTAAGATGTTAAAAAACAATCTTAGTATTTTGGGATTATCTCATAAAACCTGAAATGTTCTGGCGTAGTCATATCCAAGTAATAGACCTAAACTTAATCTTTTATTTATTGTATTTTTATTTTTCATCTTTCTTTGGCTTGTGAACTGAAGGTCAGTGTCTAGTCAAAAATTGGTTAGAAAATTCCAAGGAGCTCAATAACAACTCCCAGCTACAATTCTTCTGTTGTTCTGTGATTTTTACTTTTTTTAAGTAACCAGTAGATTAAGTACAATGCTTTTCTCTAAATCTCTACCTGAACAGTCTCTTACTTCATGCTCTTAGTTTGGTGTCTGTGATTTCCTGAGTTACACTTTAGGCCTATGCCTTTGAAGAGAAGAGCCACCATGTGATTTGATATTTTTCTTAAAGACGCTAGAGCAGTTTCTTTGTTAAATTATAGTCTGCATTTGAAGTCTTCTCTAGTAGCTTTTAACTCGTGGCATCTGAGATTCTCCACAGGCTCTTTTCTGTTTTACAACTGTAAGTTTTGTTTGCATTTCAGCAGCAGACCCTAAATTGTAAGGAACAAGAACCAGTAGAAAATATTCATTAGCAAAATAAGCGAGTATAACATTCCCTGCACGAATTAAGTTGTGCTGCAGAATATTTTTGTGATTCAGTTCCAGGTTTGTCAGTGAGCATCCATATGTATTTACTGCTTTCTCCTGTCTATGTCACCCGCAATCTTGATATGTAAAATGACATGTTCTAGTTAAAGCTGCAGTCTGATTTTATTGTTATTATTTTTGTTATTGTTATTACTATCTTGCCTGTTCTGTTAATTACTTTTTCATTTTAAGTCTCTGGCAATAATGGTTGCCACCAGTGAAGGTTCTGTGCGCTACTGGCCCAATCTTGCACATGAAGGATCCTATACAGACACTTTCACAGACTTTGGAGGCTCTCTGTGCAGTTTCCTCACAGCAGTAAAGGTAAACCAGTATGATTCATATTAAAATACGGGTTTTATTCCTAATTTAAAGATGGAAATGCATGCTCAACTTTATCAGTCTTAAATCTGCAATAAATGTCGTGAAGGTAACACTATTTTTCGTCATTAGATTCCAAGGATTATGTGAGACATTAGCTCTGTTGTTTAACTGAAATTGAGTTTCATGGATAAAAATGTCACACAAAGCTAAAAAAATGAGTCTCTGCCAGTGCTAAGTACCTGTGAGATGTTTGTCTTTTTCTAAGGATGCCTTGTGTCTTGTTCAGCACTTACCCATATGAGCTGGCATGAAGAATTTTAGCTGACGGTAGAGCTTTCAAGAAATGTGATTTTAATTTTCTTTTCATGTAGCTGCTTTCTCTTTTTGTTAGGGAGGAAGCTTTATTTTATCATCATCCAGAGGTCAGCTAGTCCGGTTGATACCTGATAGTTCTGGCAAGATTCATCAGCATGCCCTGCCACAGGGGCAGGGCATGTTTTCTGGAATTGGTAGAAAGGTTTCTTCTCTCCTGGGTATATTGTCCCCTGGAAATGATGCTGTGGTAAGCTTGAGAAACATTCATCTTCTTTAATTTCTCTCTGTAATTTCTAGCATCTGTGTTTAAGAAAGGGAAAAGAAAAGATTGTATAAGGATGTGTGATGACAAAAAAAGACAAGACTCAGTTCATTTATGTTACTTATATTTCTTTGAAATTTGAATCAAAGGCAGAAACCAAACAAATCTATATGTTTTGTGAAGGCAAATGCTGGCTTGCTCTTTAGCTCTGAATAAAAGGAGACTTTGAAGTAGTAGTCCTTCCTGGGGAGTTATGCCATGGTTGCATATCCTACCCCTTTCTAGTGATAGCATCATTACTACTTGAAGAAACCAGCCTGTAATTCTTCTTTTGTGATTTAGCACTGCCAAGGGTTGATGATTGGGTTCAGTTTTTTCAGTGAACTCCACAGAAGCCAGCAGAAAGTATGAGAAGTGTATTTAGTATAGATGGTTTTTTATCTATAAAATGAGACTTCTCTTGGAAGTTACCATAATGCTCATTTTGAGTGCAACTTGTGTAGATTGCCCAAAGAAGTGACTCTTTTTGTGGACTGAGAGTGGTTTAGATTATTCTATCCAAATATTAAGGCTTCCTTTAACCTTTAACCTTTTCAGCTTTTTCATTTTTTTGAATGCAGATTTCTAGTGTTCTTTGGGATAGAGAGAGATCAAGCTTTTACATGCTAACAAGCTCAAATCTAAACAAATGGGAGATTGATGATTCATCAGAACGTTACATTCTCAGCTGGGATATCAACAGGATCCTGAAAGAACATATTACAGATGCAATTTGGGTAAGAGCCAGCCCAACTGGAAGGGGTTAGTGTGTTGATTTTAATTGATAGCCTGTCTATATACAGTTACACAACAGATGTATTTCCTTTTTTAGGGATCTGAAAGTAACTATGAAGATATTAAAGGAGGAGTAAATATACAATACATGGATTTGCAACAGAATCGGTAAGGAAGTACACTTGCATCTGGTAAGGCCTTCATTAGTGAGATAAATCTCTTCTATTTTCCTGCAAAAACTTCATGTGAGCAATTGCAATTTAATTTTACTGGAGTGGCACTGTTGATAAAATAAGCACCTTATATTAAGTAATTAAGTTATCCTGTATTTCATGCTATCATTATCTTTTTAGGCATTACAAATCCTTTACCTGATAATAATTCCCTTCACTTTTTTTAGTATCATTTTATCAGGTTTGCGTATTTGTTTTGTCTTGATTTTACGAAGACAAAAAATAAGTAACTGTAACTTGTTCCAGCAGATGCAGAGAATTACATATCTCTTGCATTTGATTTAATTACATAAAATTACAACTGCCTTGGTTCAGTTTTGCACTGCAATATGAATACTGTTAATAAAGTAGCTTGGAAGAACAAATAGTATAGTTTTCCTTTCTAAAAAAATAAAAGATAGGAAAATATCTAGTTGAGATTGTACTTAGATATCTTTTTTTTTTCTGAGTGGTAGTGTCTGAGCAAGTAAAATATATGATAATCATCTCTCAGTGGTATGATGTCTGTTGTTGAACAGTGATGGACTGGTCATACTTGCTGCAGCATGGCATCCTGGAGATCGTCCATGTCTTGTCTACTACACTCTGATAACTGTAGAAGATAAAGGCTACCAGATGTCTGATGATGTTGTTGTGGAGGTCACACAGTATAATCCATCTTTTCAGGTATGTTAGTGGAGGTTCTGATACTGATTTAAGAAAGCTCAATGTTTCAGAGTATTCCTGTACATAAATCATGTGTCACATTTTTGTCTAAAGGAAAATCAGTTTCTCTTGGAAGTATGTATTTGTAATACTCACAGGAAAATGTGTACCTGCATTTCTTACTGTTTAATACTAACTGTATGTAAAGTTTAGGCTTTGCATTTTCAGGTGTAAGATAAAACCCTCAAAAATAAGTCTAATCTGACTCTTACTGATTTATTTTAATTTTTGTGTGGTCTGTGAAAGTTTCTACAGAGCGATTTTACCGTATGCTCTTGCAATCCATTTAGAACAGATCTCAAACTCTGATGCTTTTGTTGCAGGACAAGGAATTAAGAGACCTGTGTTTTGGTCCTTGCTAGGCAGCTGGCTTGCTGGGAGGGGAGGACACACTGGTTGTAGAATACGCTGTCTGTGCTGTGTCTTCTGGAAGTATGAACTTGGGCATTAGATTTCTTTGGTAAAATTCTTCCACTCTTCACCCTGTCCCCGCTGCCTGTAATGGCATCTTAAAACTCAAAGGTGGAAGAAGAGTGTGAAAACTGTAGAATAATTGATCTATTTACTTACCTCTCCATGTGAAATTAACAAGAATATAATGCGTATGGAAGGGGAAAAAATCCCCAGGATCCAAAATTATAGGGCAAATTAAAATATTAGGTGTTTAAGGTATTGATTATATATGTGATATTGTTCATATATAACACTTTCAGTCAGAAGATGAAGTGTTGTGCTGCCTGGTAGTCCCGGATTACTTCAGCCATGCTGCTTACCTTTATAAGGAAGATGAAGTGTTTGCTTGTTCCACTGGAACTGGCAGAATTTCCTTACCACAGGAGAAAATCATATTTGGCATACAAGGTAACTTGCTGTGGAGGGGAATCACATTTTGTCGGTACCTTCTAATTGAATACTTTTACAGTATTTAGATATCTCAGGGAGCAGTATCATACTTGTGCTCCTTTATTAAATGTTTCAAGTTGGGAATTTCTCATGTGTGTATGGAGAAGTGCTGATGTGACATCCAGTATTGTTACTCTGCAGTGTTTCAAATGAAAACGAAGCAGATCCCTGTTCTTGGTATATGACAGGGTGGGGGGTTTTGCTTGTAGGGCTTTTTCGTTGGGTTTTTTTTTCCCTAACTTTCACTGTGGGTTGTTTGATTTTTTTTTCCTTGAAGTTATCTCAGTGTCAGATGTCTTTAAGTATATATTCTATGACCTTCAGAGGTGTTTTCAAGTAGGGCAGGAGCATCAGTCCTTGGGTAGAGTTTGAGTTAACTGAATGTTGAATTTTTTTCTTCTTTTCTTCTCTTTTCTTCTTTTTTTTTTTTTTTTTTTTTTTTTTTTTTTTGTTTAAACACTAGGAGTATCTGGAAGTCTACATCTAGAGTAGCAAATAGTTCCACAATTTCTCTAAGTCAGGTGCAGCTATCAAGTACTGTTGATTGGTTAATGATAAAAGTTAATAATTGTCTATGAAACTGTTATGTTTTGCTTTTTAAATAAAGCGGTATTTATGTGCTTGGGGTTTTTTTTTCCTCTCCTCATTTTAGGAGATAGTATTTTAGGAGCAGGTTCCTGTAATAGCCTTCCCATATTCTTTGCCAAAAAAAGTGGACTTCTCACTATCTTGTCCAGGGAAAATATTTCTGTGCTTCCTGAAGACCTTGAAGATGCCCTGTCCTCTTCTATTGCTGGACCAAGAAGTGAGGTAATGGTTATTTGCTTGCCTGGTTGGAAACAGGGCACAAATAAAGTGGGTTTTTATGTCACTTTTGAATTTTCACTGTGTAAATCCTAGCTTGTTTGGGTTTTAAAGTTTTTTTTTTTTTTAATAGTGACTCAAACACTTGTACATTACAAGTGTACATTACAAGGCGGCTTTCAAAGCACAAAAATTTTTACATCTGCCAGTTTGGGTAGCTTTTTTTGTTTTCCTTTGTTTTGCAGTTGAGGTTTCCATAAAATTTGCATTTTTTTCCATATAGGTGTGTTTCTGTCTATCACTGGGCCTGATATAACACCATAATCATTTGTGATTATTAACTAGTATTTTAGTGGAAGGCATTTGTGTGATTACTCTGATGGAACTGTATTTTTCTTAATGAACTAGTCTCTAGTTAAGTTTGTCTGCAGTTAGACTGTGTTTGTGGATGATGGTACTCAGGAATACCTTTTAAATTCTGTCAAGAATGGTATGGTTGAATCTTCAAATAATTAACCTTAAAAAATCTGATGGGCAGAATAAATTGGTGTAAGTTCCTTTGCAGCTACTATGAATTTTGGTCAAACCTCTGTGTGACTTTCATTGTATCATATCTTAGAGGTTTATGTTTGACTTAATAAACACAACTGTTTCTAGGTGGTGATTTTATTTTAAATCTGGGTCATTACTACTTTAAAAAATTGTTTTCATTTAATATAATGAAGATTAATATTTGTCTTTCAGCTGAATTTTTTATTTTGCATTTTTAGAGTCCTGCATTTGATGCAACCAGTAGGCTAGAAATTATAGCTCAAGAAGATAAGACCAAATTACTGAAAGCTGCTTTTCTACAGTACTGCAGGTAGAAATTGCACTTTGTTTTTGAGACTTTGTTTGCTGTTTTTGAAGACACTCTGATATTTGAGTAGGAGATTGTCTTGGTTGGGATACTCCAAGTTGTAGTATCGGAACCAAGTGCTTTCCTCCTTAAAGAGTCTTAAAACTTGGGTGACACACATATTTATTAGGAAAGTTTTAAGTACACCTTGGGCTAGCGAAGAAAGGGTATGTGCTAGAAAGGAGCAGACTTCTGTAATCTCAGTGACTTGTCACTTACTCTGTGTAAAATTCTATGGGTATGTTTATACCAGTGAAACAACTTTCAACTTTGCATTTTGACTTCTTTATTCTTTCGCAAGTGGTGTTTTGTTGTTAGAAAAACTTTCTTTTTCATCATCATTCTTATTTGCCTAGCTCTTTTCAGTAATACTTTTGAGTATGCTTAAGACCATGAAGATTAACTGGTATGGTAGGCCTTCAGCAGGATGATACTGTTTTTTTTAGATTGGCTGATACGGAAGAGTGAGTGGAAAAAAATACCCTGTTTGTCAAACTATCCTGATTAAAGCAGTTGGACTGTGGGGAGGCATGCAATGCTCCTGAAAGGTTTGATGTTGAGATGAATGATGTAAACAAATGAGGAAAAGGAGAAAAAAGAAGATAAACAGATCTGTAGAGTAATTATATTTGGAGGGGATTGTTTACAATATTTATGTATTTAAGAATGAAACAAACCCTCTTAGGACTAATCTCCTTAAAGAGTCTTAAAACTTGGTAAGAACAGGTTTAAGATAAAAAGAGATAGGAGTGCTTTTGACATAGAGCTTCATGTGAGGTAAAAGATAATGAAGGGGATTAGGCACAGAGAATGAGGGATACAAATACAAGATCTGTGAACAGGCACAGAATTTAGACAAATTCTGCATATATTCAGAAGTGTCATTAAACGGAAGTGCTGCTGAAGATGGCTGGAATAGCTGTGGTCTGAGAGCACAGTTAACAAACACATCGTTGAGGATGCATACAAGGGGGTTGGAAACACAAAGTGGGAGGTAGTAAGGAAAACAGTGTGAAACAGTATGAAAGTTGAGAGTTACTTTGATAAAAATCCTGGTAATACTTACGGAACCAGAATAAATAATAATTTTTTATATATAGTAGTTATTCTGAATTTTTTCCAGAAAAAAGTAGTATGGTAAAATAATGGGAGCAATCTTGCACAGAACAGATGTAGCGTTGGCCTGTGTCTCGGGGTGACTAACGAAACCACTACAGCCTGTCCAGATGCTGACAGTGCATTGTGAGTTGATGCAGACCACATAATGGAAGGTTGTGCAGCCACTGGAAGTGTGAAGTCCACTGGCTGTACAGTGAGCACGGGCACCTTTACAGTGCTGGTGATCTTTATAGGGAATAGGAAGTTCTGTGGAAAGATCAAGTTGACCCTTTCTGAGGGCTCTTTATGATTTGAAGGAGCTAATAAGGTCCCATGTAATTTCCTTAGAAATACATCCTGCTGGGTAGTAAAGATGGGACTTTCTTTTTTAATAGGAGATCCAGTATATTCCAGTTTTTAAAAGTGTCCTTTCCTTTAGTTTACCTTTGTGCAGTTTCTGGATGCACTGCTGAGTTTGGTGCTTTTTTTTTTTTTTTAATATGTAGACATCTTGGTTATGTGAGTGTTCAAACTGAAAGTTTCATGAAAAATATTAATACTTCCAGTACTGGAATCACAATATCCCTTCTCAGTCAGAATACTGTAATTTTTTAGTCACAAAATCAAATCTCTGGGGTTTGTGTATATTGCATAATTCTTACATAGAAGTACGATTTCCTGCCTTGGAGGTCTATGTTTGGTTGCTTCTTGCTCTTTTACTTATTGATATGAATGAGAGGATTCTTTGAAATTATAGGAAATAAAAACAGCACATTATATTTGCTGAAGCATTTTCCTAGAGCTTTTACAAGCTTCCCCTCTATTGCCATTAGTAGGAGTGATTGAGAAAATGAGAACATTTTAAAGCAAGCAATAGAAATTTAGTTACTTAGCTGCCAGACACATCCAAACTTAGCTCCGTGTGATGAGTCTTTTCTCTTAAATAATAATACTACTAGAGGTAATAAAATGAACTGTGCCTTGACTCCTGGCTTGTGCTTTTTTGGTTTATAAGTTGTACAGCCTACTTGCTTTTAAGGAGTTCTAATACCTTTTACCCATAGGTAGTTTAGAAAGACTGCAAACAATGCTTGATGTATATAATCAAAAGCTTCACAAAAAGTGTATTAGAAAATCCTGTTAACTGAGGCATTCTTTTTTCAATACTCCTGCCTGTTGGTTTTATTTAACATACTTTGTTTCATTTATTTCAGGAAAGATATAGTCAATGCACAAAGCATGGTAATTGAGCTCTTTCCAAGCAATGCAGATCTGGATTCTGATACTGAATTGGATAGGGCAGTGACTCAGATCAGTGTGGATTTAATGGATGACTACCCTGCCTCTGATCCAAGATGGGCTGAATCTGTACCTGAAGGTAAATGTAATGTGTTGGTTTTTGAGCTTTTTGGGGTTTTTTTTTTCCTGAAATAGTATCTATAATATACTAGATAAAATTGTACTTTAAGCTTTGCAGAGAAGGCATAGGTGTTTCTTACCCTCTACCACCACTAGATACATTTCCAAAAAGGCATAAAGATGCATCTTTTGATACTACCAGATAAACTTGCAGTCTGCTGTGATTAGTTCTCATGTAGTAAACACAAACAGCAAGGAAAACATATTTCTGAGAAGGATACTTTGTGCAAGAATCAGCTGGTGTCACTTTAGTATTTCCATGATTCCTTGTGTAGTTTTGAATCATTTTCAAAAAAATAGATGTCTTAAGAGAAGGAGCTTATTTATTTGTTCTTAGGCCTTTTGTCAATGTGACTGTACAGCTTCTGGTCACCTCGGATCCTGGGTAGAGTGAGCTCATATTCCTCTGGGGCTTTGGTATTTATGTCTGCCTGGAAGAGGGCTTGAGAAATTGATTTATGAGTATTTGTTGTACATAAAGGATTAAAGCAGACATGTTTTCAGCAAGAAACTTTTTTGTTCATGCTTTGGTGTCTCTTACAAGTTTTAATTTGAAAGTGGTCCCAGGACCTCTAGGCAGTAGTTGCCAGTTACAGAGTAGAGGCTTAATTTGAAAGTTCATGTAAATAGTTACAGATGGATGATGTTTCCTGTTGTTGTTTCTGTGTGGCAGCCAGTTGGAAATTGTCAGGCATCAGATCCTCATTATTTCTGGAATCAACTTTATTTTTAATTTGGCAGCCTATCCGTGTTTATTCTTGGCTAAAGCCAGAAGTGAAAATTGATAGCTTCTTGGAAATCATCTTGCTAATTTTGCTCAGTGATAGTTCTTCCAGGTTTTTTATCTTGATATTCTAAGTACACTTAAAATATATAAAAAATCAGGATGCAGAGTCAATTAGATCTGAATGCATGTTAACACTGTAGTTTCTAGTAGCTGTGGTCTAGGGCATAATAAATTTAACAGTAGCTAGTCCACCATGAGGATAAAAATCTGAGTCTGAATCCTACTAGAACTAGAATATGAGCTGCTATTTTACCAGCATAATAAATTGAGTATTTCAGAATAGTACTGGTCTAAAGATATTTTATTTCTTCTAAAAGCTTTACTTCAGCTATGATAGAGTTAAAAAAACAGATTAAAAAGAGCATGGTAAGCAGTATATAAATGTGTGTGCATATGCTGTAAAAAGTACCAGTGTGGTGCCACTATAAAAATTGACAGATAAATTCACCTCAGAGGCAAAAAACATAGTTATCTATAAATGAAGATATCAAGTGCCCTGATCTATGATTTTACTTTTTTTAGAAGCAGCTGGTTTCAGCAACACGTCTCTCATTCTTCTTCATCAGCTGGAGGATAAGACAAAAGCACACTCCTTCTTCATTGAGTTTCTTCATCAGGTAAGTTCTACTGTTCTTTTGATATCAGCACACACAGATTATTACTTTGTCTTGATTCTTGTAGAACACTGTTTAAAGTGCATGGGGTGTTTTGTTTTGTTTTTTTTAAATAAAAGGTTGGTGCATTTGAACGTCTGGGCAGCTTTCCAGTGCGAGGGATGCCGATGGCCACTCGGCTGTTGCTCTGTGAGCATGCAGAGAAGCTGGCAGCAGCTATTGTTCTCAAGAATCACCACTCTAGGCTGCCTGATCTAGTGAATGCCGCTATACTGATTGCTTTAAACAAAAGGGAGTGTGATGTTCCACCAAGCCTTACCCCTGCTGATGTGTTCTTCAGGGAGGTAAGAAACCTGTCATTCCTGAATTACCGTATAGCGTTGCATGTAGTAAATGTTACAGTGCTTTGAAATGTACTTTGAAACTCTTCCCTGTAAAACTGTGAAAATCAATTCAACTTTATACAACTACCCTTTAAATAGGCATGGTGTGGTATTTTCCCCACTTTAGTGTATGTACTTTTTTGTTTCTGCAACTGAAATGTGAACTCTGACAAATTTTATTTAGCAGAAGTTGTTAAAATTTCCAACTACCCAACATGGATAAGCAATGAAAAAGACAGCTGAAATTCTCTGACACATAAGAAGATGTGTGCTAAATTACAATTTTTAAGGGATGAACTGAAGAGTAAGAAGCTTTCCAGATAGGAGAGCTGCTTTGATGAGCTGTCCTGGATGGAATTATATTTATTCAGTCTCTTATAATTTTTGTCCTCTCTAACATAAGTCAAAGTCAGTTAGTTTGCAGTTTATGCTGCGTTCCAGTCAAGTACTCTGTCTTAATTTCTTTCTTCCTTCTTGAGAAGAACTATGCACAAAACATTTATTCTTAGGAAGTTTTTCACTGTAGAGAACAATAGTTGCTATGGGAGAATAATAAATATAAAAGAAAATAGAATAGTTGTCTGCTATTTTAAAGCAGATACGTTATCCAGTATACTTTATCTGACAAAGATTCTGCTGCCAAATATTCCAGAAGATGATGGAGAAATATGCTTACTGAGAATGTATGGAGTTGCCTTCAAAAATGAGAATTTTTTTTTTCCTTCAGATTCAAGTCCAGAAAGAAGGAATTTTCTGTAGTCTTAAGTGTTGTATCAACCATAAGCTGGTGATTTCATTATCTATTAGGATATTCAATACCTTTTAGTATTTTTGGCTATTTATGTGGTTTGTAATAATGTGCCTATTTTTCTATACAGCTTTTAACTTGGCTTTTAGGGCATGTTTGTGTTCAGTGTAACTTTTCTTTCTGTCTTCTAGGTATCCCAGATAGATTCCATCTTTGAATGCTTATTAGAAGAGGAGGAACAAATCCTGAAAGATATGCCTATTGAATCAATTGAGTGGGCCCAGATAGTTGTCAATGTGAACAACATCATTAAGGTACAGAACTGCATTAACCAAGATGTTTGTGGGCGGGGAAGATAAACACTGAAGAGCACAGAACAAGTTGAGTGCAGCACATCCAAGTTACTGACATGAGAAGAAAAGTGAATATGCTTTTCACATGTCCAAATACAGTAGGAAGGAAAAGACAGCCTTGGGCAGAATTAGGGACATTCCTTTTCCTCTTGAGCCATTGTTAAAGATAATTTGAGAATTTGCAGCTTTGTTGGAAGTTGTGAAGTCATGAATAAGTAGGAAAGAGTGAAGAGCTTGTGTTTGAGCGCTGCGGTTTCTTGCTCAGTCAGTATGTTCTCTTCTGTACAACTAAGAAAGTGGTGTAGAAAGAATGGGGATATTAAAAGAGCGTTACAGAATTATAGAAGACAACATCTTTTATGGTCTGTGTATACTGAGATAGACTTTAAAGTACTCACATCCTTGCCTTTAAAATAGGATATGCTACAAGCTGCCTGTCAGTATCGTCATTCTAGAGCCTCTTTATATAAAACAGGAGAACTTCCAGAACGAGAACCTGAATATATTCCATGGACAGGTAAGAAATTTCTATTACAAGTTCCTAAGTTTCACAACACATGAATTTCAGTCTGAATTTTAAACTTACTACTAAAAGCTTCTACAGGGTTGTCATTAAGAGTAAGTGAAAATGAAGTTTTCATTTGGGGAATGAAATGAGATGAATCAATGAGCACTTAGTTTGTCCAGTATTGGTGATAGTTTTTTAAATATATTTTTTTTCAAACTTGCATTGCAAATTTGGCTATAAAACTCAAGTTTGGGAAACAAAACCAATTTTAGAATTTCTGTCATTTTCTTTAATGCCTTGGTTCTGGTTGGCAGATCTGTGGGGTACAGAACATTAAAATGAATCATGAAATGTGATCTATAACTATTTTAAAAGGACTGGTGATTCTCTACTTGCATAGATATGTTTTGTTTTGATGGTTTAATAGCGTGAAAAATTACCAGAACAAATGTTCTCAGAAGCAAGTGCTTTCCAGTTGGTGCTTAAGCTACCTTGTAGCCTCTACACGTAAAATGTACTTGTTTAGTGCTTCCAAGACGAAAGTCTTGTGAATAGCAGGACCCATAAAAACTCTTTTGATCTTGTGTTTTGATGACTACATTCAAGTATTTAAATCAGGTTAACAAAAGTTGCCTTTTCCTTGTGTGTATTCTCTTATTTTGCTTAAAAAATAGTGCAAGTAATTCTTTTCTTCTGGAAAAAAAGCTGATGTTGGTAGTTGATGGCATAGATCTGCGTAGTTCAGGTTTTTTGTTTACCACATCTTGGCCCAGTTTCATATGCAAAACTAGATGGGAGTAGTTGCTTTTTTTGGGGGTGTGGATCAATGATGATATTATTTTGATTTTCAAATTAAAACATTTATTAGTTTCTTTTCCTTGTATTTTTTTTATTATACATAGTAATGTTTTTCTTACGCTTTGCCAGGGATTGCTGTGGTGATTGGGTTATTGCTTTAATGTTCCCTGTGTTGTTTTCCCAAGCGTCCAGTGGCCTCCGCACGGCAATAGCACGTCAGCATGGAGTCATTCTGAAGGTGGTGTATCCCCAGGTGGACAGCAACCTCCGCAGCATTGTGGCTGAGCAGCTGGTGGCACTCCTGGATTGCTTCCTGGATGGCTACGTTGCACAGCTGAAGTCTGTGGATCGCCTGGCTGATCAGGAGCGGTACAGCAGCGTGGAAATGGAATACGTTCAGAAAAGATCCGAACTCTTGTCCCCTCTCCGTAAGTGCTCTCCGTGTTCTTTAACGCAAAGATTAAATGGTCCATTTGAGGAGGAAATTACACAGATTTGATAGAGTAAATGGCATCTGTGTATGAATTCCGCTTGCTTTACACATTTGCTTTCAGAATACGAATGACTGGTTTTATGATTTAATGAGATAATTGCAAAGTAAAAGCAGATTACAAGTTTGCATCCAGGACTGCGCTCCATGTGCATACCTCTTGTTAGACATGTGGCTGCTTGAATTTCTTTCTTCTGCTAACTTGTTGTACTTTCCTGGTAGAATTTTGTCTTGTTCTGCCAGGCTAAAAGTAGCCTGTAAATGGATTTCTAGATGTTTACATTGTTGCAAGTTGAGATAAACTTATATGCCTCAAAAGCTTGTTTAGTATTTATCAGGGAATAGTTACTTTTTGAATATCGATTATTTAATAATCGTATCCAATTGTGGTCAAGTCTTGAATGAGTAAGTGACAGAAAAGCTCTCTTTTAAAATGGAAATAACTTGGTGTAAATGCATTTTAGTAACTTTGGAAAGTTTAAATTTTTTTACTGAAGCAAAATATATAAGTAGAACAATCTGATGATAATTTTTGAGCATTCTTAAAAGAAGTTTCTTAAATTATCATTGTTCATTTTCCTGACATTCATGGGCTCTCTTAGCTTATAAATACACTTTATGTCATTATGTTCCATCTAAGGTTCGTATTTCCTTACCAACAAAACTGAGTGTTCTGACAACTCTTATATATTTAAGTGAACGAAAAGAATGATTCTAAGTAGTAACTTTTTAATACAAGCCAAATTGTCTTTATTTGTCCTGTTCTATTTCAAAAGCCTTTGGCTGCTGCTTTTTTGCTTTGTATATTTAAGAGGCTGTTAATTATAGATGTTAAGTCATGGGTGGAATTCCCTCCCCCGTGGAAATAGCAGATGATACTAACTTCCAGAGGAGATAGAAGACATGGTGCCATTTAGTATTCCCCTCATCCCTCTTGTGCTGTGGGACAGAGGTGGTAGGTGTGTGAACTTGCGTGTGCACAGGAGATGTATGCAGTAAGGGAACGTTCCTTTGGGAATGTGTAAGTATCTCCTCGATGGCAGCACTTGAAACTTCTTGTCATTTTTCTAGTCTCAGAGGAAGATGAGCTTGTTTGATAAAACTTCTTTTTTCTTGGTTACTTAGTTTCCCTGGGACAGTACCAGTTGGCAGCTGCTTTAGCAGAGAAGTACTGCGACTTTGATATCCTGGTGCAGATGTGTGAGCAGACAGACAACCAGGCCAGATTACAACGCTACATGACTCAGTTTGCAGATCAGGCAAGTCTCTTCTATTTCATTAAATAGTGTTTTAAATAAGTTTGCACTGGAAATGTTGCAAAATTTATTATTTCTTTCTGGGGTTTTTTCCCCCTTTTTTTTAAGGTGTATGTATTTCCGTATACATACGCGGGTAATGTTGAAAATTGAAGTCGATATTCACTGTAAAATACTCAATGGAGTCTTTTCATTGGGAATGCAAAGCTAGCCAGCAGAAATAAGGGTACTACCTGTATGGGCCGTGCCTTTTCATGGCACCTTTTTAGTGCCCCAGACACTTTATCTGACTCTTAACATTTTTCAGCATTTTATGACTTCTTCACTGAGCTGCGGTTGTCAGTACGCTGTTGTTTTATTGAACTAACATAATATAAATTGGAGGATAATTTCCAAAAGAGATTAAACGGTTAAATGTATAAATAGAAAAGTAATTAATGTATGAATATAAGAGTAGTTACAAAGAGTAGGAAGGTAGGGCTGTTGCTTTGGGGTTTTTTGTATTGTCCTGCTACATATTTATCGGACAGTTTTTCCACTATCTGTTTTCCACTATCTGTTAAAATCTAATGTAAAAACTTCTAAGTGTGCTGAAATATTAGAAAGCTTAAGGAAAAGGTGGTAGAGATTACTTGAAACGTGTGGGACTGGAACAAAAGATTCTTAATTTGAGAGTTGGTGAGATGAATTTGTTTAGCTTTCCACAACTACTGGGGAAAGAGAAATCCTACGGTCTACGTGTTTCCTAGTAAAGAGAGTACATATAGGTTTTTCTAATAACAAAAAGCAGAAGTATCAATAATACACAGAAATTATAGCAAACTTTTTAAATAGTACATCTTAAATACTCAGCCTGACTGTCAAAGGGGATAGATTATCTCTTTTTTTCCCTCTTCACATGCTTTATTTTAAAGAGGAAATGTAAGACTTCCTGAAAAGAAGTTACTGTGGCAGATGTAGAGCTGAATATATAAGTCTAATGGATAGACTATCAGACTGATGGCCTCTTCAGACTTCTTTTTTTAAACTGTTAATGCAATTAAAATTAAGTATTACTCTAATATTGTCCTGAAAAGACTAAATTAAATCTCAAACAGAAATCCTTATTAGTTATTTCACATGGAAAGTTTTTCAGGATAAAATAGGGTGCTTTTTCTTTTAAAAAAAGAGTTTGTTTAAGCAATGCCTGAGAGAGGTAAGGTTGCAGGTTAACTTGTAGGTACGAGGGAATGTTTCAAAAACAGTGACAGCCAAAGTAAACTTATTTATGAAAGGAAATAGTAAGCATGGAGTTTTAAGAGGAGCAAAGGAACTGGTATGAAAGTGAGACTGGAACAATTGTGATTGATGTGATACCTGTTCCTGCTCTTGTGTATTAACATGAAGAATTTACCTTTGGCATTTCCATTGCTTTAATTGAAGGATTCTGTCTTTATCAGTGTCTGTTGCAGAGAGCTCATGAGTGCTTCAAACACCTTCTGTCAGGACTCTTAAGGGGTTTTTTTATCAACAGCGTATTTTGTGTGTGTGTTTGTCTGGCTTTATCAAGCAGCTTCTTACTATTTTCTTACCAACTGTATTTTATAAAGGACTTTGCCTTATAAGACAAACCAGATACTGAAATGTAACTTTTAAAATTTGTTCATATTCCTGTTATCTTTAGAACTTTTCAGATTTCCTGTTTCGCTGGTATCTAGAAAAAGGAAAGCGAGGAAAGCTGTTATCTCAGCCTATTGCTCAGCATGGACAGCTGGCCAGTTTCTTGCAAGCACATGAACATCTGAGTTGGTTACATGACATCAACAGCCAGGATTTGCAAAAGGTAGGGTTTCTCAGATACAGCCAAATGGCAATACCACATGTTGAACAGGTCAAGTACATGTTCAAGTAGGTAACTTACCTAGTTATGACTCTTCCCCATCAAAAGACAGCTTATCCAGGTGAGTTAGGGGAAGGAGGGCAGATAATTAATGCAGTACCAAAAGCCTCCCTTCGGGCACCGTGTGGTATCTCATGTAAGCCACTGCACCAAGTAATGGAAATTAGAGCTGTTTTTCATCCCTGGTTGGTGGCTAGTACTTTTTACTGAGGAAGTTTGTTTTGGCTACATGATCAGTACTTCAGTGGAACTGGGGATTTATAGTGAATATCAATAGCTTTACAAGATTATCCAGAAGGGAAAAACTGAAACTTCTATTTCAAGACTAACATCTTAAAACTAAGGAATTTGGAGGTATCATGAGAGTTAAACAGCTGTTGATAACTTTTATGACTTACATTCATAGTTTAAAATATTTTTTAATAGCAAATATGTATGTGGATAGATTAATGTGACATTGTTTTAAAATATGATCATTTGTTGGCTTCTGGGCTTTCCAGTTACGTCCCCTCTTCTTGCTGGTCAGTCTGTCTGTCCGTCTGCATTTCGTTTAACAGTTAAAAGTGTTTCAAATCAAAAATGGCTTCCTTCAATCCACGTGCACATTTGTTAAGCATGCAATCCATGGGAGCATTTATCCTACTACAAATTCTAGGTTCATAATGCCATATCCCTCTTAAACAAGCAAAAAAGCCCCACCCACCAATCCCAACCAAAACAAACAAAATCCACTCTGAGAATATTGTAATATTCCATTTGTGTCAATTGAGGTTTTCTATGTCACAGCAAAGCACTTTGAAGAGGGGGTAAGGATTCTAAAATACACAATTAATTCAGCTTATATAGTTTATTTCTGAGTAAGTGCTCAGAAACTGTTCCTTTGTGTGATAAACAAATTCTTGCCTCTGTGTTTGGTTACTGCAGCAGTTATATACAATGCTGCTTTTTCAAATTCCCGAATTAACAGGTAAATCAATCTACATGCAAAAGTGTTCTGTCAGAACATATTTGCCTGGCTTTTATTACAAAGTATTGCATTGTGTCTTTGGGATCTAATTCATGAAGTTGCAATTTATCCTTTGAGAATAAGGTAGGGGTTTTTTTAGTAGTACTGAAAAGATTTTTTTTAATATATTGTTGGAAGAGAGAGCGATGTATTTTCCTGAAGAGTGTAATGCAGAGTTTTATTGTGCAAATTGGACAAATTTTAAAAATAAGGATTATAGTATTACAAACAACATATAGCTGTGAGACTTCCATTCAGATGAAACTCCTGTCTGTTAACCTTCTGATCCTAATTTGTAAAACTGATTCCTAATATCTTTATTAATTTTAGGCTCACAGAACATTGCAGACTTTGGCAAATATGGAGGCACGATATTTTGCAAAGAAGAAAACACTTCTTGGCTTGAGCAAATTGGCTGCACTAGCATCTGACTTCTCAGAAGACATCCTGCAAGAGAAAATAGAAGGTAAGAAATAGGAACAGGGCAAAGTGAAGAAAACACTAATTAAATTACTAAATTAGAATCCCATTAAATTTGCAGATAGTTGATTTTTTGTGTTGAGAGCACTAACTTAGTGTGATAAGGATAAATGGGCTGAAGATTTTGCTCATTTTAGGAAGCCACAAGTAAGACAGTGCGAGGCAGTAACCTCAGTGTTCACTTTCACATGTGAGTTAGGACTATGAGCATGGCAAATTTGTGCCTTTCCACTTGTTCTACTTAACATGTAAAATATTGGCGTAAATAACAAGCTGGACTTGTACTTTGAGAAGTGGCTGAAAGTTGTAAACCATTCACACTGAATGTATTTTAGTGAATCTGCATTTTATATTTCAGATGCAAGGTAAAAATTACTTAATTTCTTAGAGCCTATTTATAGAATGAGTTTCAATTTTGAATGCTTCTCAAGTCCTGAGGCTCTCAGGCTGTACAAGGAAATCCAGTAACTGTGTTGTAGTGCAGTAATGTCATTACAAATATAGACAGTTGTGATCAAGAAGTGCTTTCTTAGGGTTTTGCTCTCTGTATCTAGAAACGTTACCATAACCGTGTTTCATTGTGCTCTGTCTGAAATGATGTGAACAGGAGAAGTACAAATATCTATCCTGCTTCATTACCAAATGCAGTGGTTCCACTGCTCTGCCATTCGTACCGTTTTGGAAAATAGTGTTAGTGCAGCACATGTGCTGTGAGTTTGACAAAAAGCCGTTCTGCACTACTGGTTAAAGGATTCTGGCCACCAGGGGGAAGCTTTGGAATGTGACTCAAGGTTGCTGCCCAAGCTTACTTCTGTTTATCTGCGTATTTATCCATGTAATGAATAGTTCTTAAATGCTGTTGAAAAAGCCTGGTAATAATTGTGTTAACTAAGTAAGCTTTACAAGTATTTTTAGCTCATAATAATAATGTATTATCTGTCTTCTGAGTTGTAAAACATTGCATGAAATCTTGGAAGTCTACATTTGGTTTTTTATCACTGTGAAAATGCCTCTGCTGGTGTGAAGAATCTCACCTTTAAATAGGAAAATTTTAAAATGAAAAATGAGAAAATCAAAGCTTTATTTCAATAGACTAGAGGACTCTAAAAATTTGTTCTGGACTTTATTCTGCTACACATTTCTGTGTGGCACATGATGTAGTTTTTAAAACTTAAACTTTTTGTGTATCACTTTCCTATTGATAAAGAAAGACTAATTATTTCTGCCACATTTTGCTTGTTCCTCTAAACAGATGAAATGCTCCATAGAATTATTTTCCCTATTCTACCATGCAGTGGAAGTTGGTGGGAAGGGCAGGGTTCATAATCCTGTGGTTGGTATTACTCCATTTTGAGTGTCTCAGCCTAGCAAGTTTCTGATCCTAAAGCAGATCATACTGGCAAGTATAAAACAGTCAAAAATTGAACAGTTCATGAGATGGAACGAGTCCATGGCACAGCTCCTTAAAGTTGCAACCAACTTACTTTCCTGCGCAGTGGAACAGCTTCCATCCAATCCTATGTATTAATTTTGAGGTTTTGGGGCAACACTGGAGTTACCCATTTTCATTACACTGGGGACATGAGTGAAAAGTAAGAACTAGTTCACTAGGGTGGCAGTATTGAAGTGGAAATATTTCTGTGCCTCAGGAACGTGGATGAGAGTCCAAATAGAATACTTCATAACAAACACTTGTAGGCTTGAATACTGTTGTGACTTGACAGTTATTGTTGTGCCACAAAATTTATTATTACATTTTAATAACATGAAACATTCATTTCCTTAAATGACTACAAGAAATAGCAGAGCAGGAGCGCTTTTTGTTACATCAGGAGACACTTCCCGAACAGCTCCTGGCAGAGAAGCAGTTGAACCTCAACGATATGCCAGTGTTGTCTGCATCTCAGCTCATTGATGTGAGTGTCTCGTGTTTTCTTCATTACACAAGTAAACTTCCAGGATGTTTTCTGCCTCTTTGTGATGAAGGTCACAGCTGCCTATATGACTTGCTAAGCACCTAAAGATCTGATGTATGAATCAGTTTAACTTTGCTTAGTTTCTACCAGCACCAAATATCAGAATGATGGGTGTAGTCCTAGTTTTTTCTGTTGAATGTGTGCTTTGGAGTGCTGCTACAAGAAAAAACAAATCAGACCAGTGCCGGAAATTGATTTATTGGTCTAAACCAGTTCTTGGATGTGAGACAGTTTTTACCTTCCTTTACATTCTCAGAAGGGCAGAACTTGGAAGGCAGAATGAACAAACAATTCTGCCTTAGTGGAGAAGGATGCTGCAAGACAGAAAAAGGAAGGACTAGAAACAGGAAGAGGCTTTTGGTCACCTGTTGCAAAGAGGCACTGGAAGTCTTTCTACTTTTGTTTTCTTTTACAAAAATCCAACCTGTAATAAAACAAAAATGTGGACTGTTCCAGTACTGGGCTGAGTAACAGTGCTGACTCCTTTTTCACACCCCTTTCTGGTGGCAGCCAGGAACCAGTAGCCTTACTGATTCTGCCTTGTTTGCCATATATATTTACCATCCAGTGATGCACACAAAAAATACTCCCATGAATAACATGTAAAAAAAGTCAATCCTGTCTGGGTGTCAATTTTGTAACTCCATATTTTTCTGTAATCCTGTGGAAAATCAGAAGCTGACATGTAAACAAGCATGTAAAACTGTGCTAATAGCAGATTGTGAAGTCCTTACCTGTGTCTTTAAGTAGGGCTATCTGTGGGATTGGGGAAGGGTAGGAAGTGTCAGTCAGGACTTGGCAAGCGCTGGCACCACAACAGTTTTCCTTCTGAATTCTCTCTTATTGTCAAACCAGTGTTCATACTTGCTACTCGAAATGCAAGAATGAAACTCAGAAAGTGTAAATTAAAAGAGTGTTAATGTTATTTTTCCTTTGAAGTACTAATTTATAATTCGGGGATATGAAAAACTGAGGGGGAACTTGTTTTTAAGGGGTGAAAGGCAGCACATGTGCTGAAGTACTGCTTTGAGCTTAATTACCGAAATAATTTGGAGAGCTTATTTGTGGATCTGAGCTCTGGCTACAGTAGTCCAGGAATGTTACAGCCTTAAATGGCACTTAAATTTGAAACCCAGCAGCCTTGTATCCAGTATCATTTGTCCACAGACCATTGTCACGTAGGTGGAATGCTGCTCTAAAACCTTAAGTATATTCCTTACTATAAAAATACTAGCAGTTGAATCAAGACATATTTTCATGAGAAGGTCATGTAAGCAGAAAATACATGCTGGTCTTCCCACAGTAGGTTCTGGGGTCCCTGATACCGATTATGTTAGTTTGCTTGCTAAAAATAATTCTCCATCTTAATCTCTGATTTCATAGATGTTCATATGTGATGAGAACAGAAGAGCCAATGAATATGACTTCAAGAAGGCACTTGATCTGCTAGAATATATTGATGAGGTAAGAAAACGTTTTGAAGAATTTCTAACTTAGAGACTTTTTAATTATTATTTAAGCTAGGATGGTGCATCTGTAGTTAATTAACATATTAGCTTAGTGTATGGTAATTAAAGCAACCCCTGATCTGTTTTTTTCAGTTTGTTTTTAAGTCACTGGAGACGTAATGCCAAATGTGGTTTAGATAATTTTTTAAAAATTACACTGTTCGCTTCCCATTTATAGTCTACAGTCTCTTTTTTAGAGCCTTGCTTCCCTACAGGCTGTCTCCAAACAGGACAAAGATCAGCTGGTTTTAGTAGTTTAGTTCTTGTGTCTTCCCTCTCGGCAGTTTCACTGATGGTCATGATATAAGGTGGGATAGTCACCACTTTCTAACATGTAAATAGCTTTGAACCACAGACTTGCCATCTGCTTTTTTTCCAACTGTATTTTTTTATCTAAATAAAATAAATGTTACTTTAAACCTGTGAGATTTAGAAATTTTTTTTCCCACAGATATTAAGGTTTCTAACAACTTGTGTAGAACCATTCAGCACAAATTGGAGCTGATAGTTTCTGTGCAATGAAGAAACTGCCCTTTTCAAATCAAGTGTATATCTTTGAAGACATTTACTAATATATTCATAAAACATATCCTCATGTGGACAGTAATGCATGTTAGTTAGCTTGGCCATACTTAAAAAAGAGCTTTTACTTCAGTCATCATTTAGCACATGGCAAAACAAAATTTGCCTGGAATACAATGTTTTACAAATCTGTATTTTAAAATGTGCCCTTTTACAAATTGTATTAGTTGATCTTCAGCAGTCGAGTGGTGATGTAGAAAGTCTGAATCCATGATTTCAAATGGAAACAAACACAGTGTTTGGTGTTTCAACAATCCAATCAGATCATCTGTTAAAACAGCATATGTTAAAAATGATGTTTGGTGATTGAAGAATCCGATTTATTGGTGCAGTCTGTGTGACAGAGTGATTATTTCTTTGTAAAAAAACCAGAAATTTTTATTTACCTGTCTTTTCTCTTTACATGAATTGAAGGAAGAAGAAGTGGATGTAAATGATCTTAAACTTAAAATTCTCTGTAAGGCTCTCCAAAGAGATGGGTAAGTATAAATATAAGTTACTGTGACACAGCTTTTCCAGAATTATATTTTAGTGTACTGTTCTCTAATTCACCAAAAAGATTTAATTTCAGAAGATAAGGTTAGTAAAGTATAATATATCTGATCAGAACATATATTCTTATTTGTAAAGTGAAACCTCAGCAAAAAAAGTCTGCAGTACTTTGTTGGTTTATCTCACTGGCAACCTACTATGCAGTCCTGGCACCTGACACAGAAATGAACCCATGCAGCTTTTGTTCTTGAACCCTTTATTGAGGTAAAAGAAGTGACCAATGCTGAACCTTTTCTGTTATTGTTGTTCTTTGAAGAATCTCAAATAGAAGCCTTTTAGTAAGGGTAGCATAGGCAGAGGTCACTCCTGCAAGCTTTTATTTCACTTGGGTTTTGCCATTGAACCACACTGGCAATTTCATGACCTTTTTGAGTTAAAGCTGCATTCTTGGCTGCAAGAGATCAAAGCCTAAATAGTGCTTAGAAGAGCCACTCTTAAAGATGTTCAAAACCAAATACAGACAGAATCCAGTTGGTCACAAGAATCTTCTCATCAAACAGTGGTACTATTCTCTCCCAGGTTAAATAACTCAAATGACACTTCTTCCCTTTCCTTTCTAACTTTCAGAAGTCTTCTGACTTTCCTAACTCCTGTCTATGTTCCAAGAGGGACCTAAGGAAGGAAAGATGAGGAGGGAATACATTCCAAATGCACTGTGCCATTTGTGATTGAAATGGAAATAAGTAGCATTTGGATTCCCACTTATGCATAGGGTAGATTCCAAAGGACTGTGGTGTCTAGGAAATAAATTCCTAATTGCACGACTAAGTTATGTCCGCATATAACACAAATAATAAGCAGAAAGAGGTTCACACTATTCCAAGTGTTTTCCCTTCATGTTATTTTAAGAATCCAGAACTCCTACATGACACCAGTCCAGTTATTGGTTTATGACCTATCTACCCTGGACAAGCACAGGGTTTTGAATGTAGTATTTTAATGGTTCAAACACGTACAATGCTGACAAGATTTTGGCCACTCTGGCAGCTAACCAGGTGCAGTTTGAGATGCAGACTTTACACTGAATACTGTGTGGAAAACTTGGTGTCCCATGTGAGTTTCCAGTCCAACAAGGCTCACAAAGCCTTACAGAAAGATAGTGTTAACTTCCATCTGTGTGCAAAAGTGAACATTCGACATGTTACAGTACTTGCTTTTAAGGATGGTCTGTGGTTTCTAGCTTGAGGGCTACAGATGGTGGTAAGGTTCTTGGGTAGGATGGGGAGAGCCTTGCTGAGTGTGCACCTGTTGTTCTGCTAGTGTCCTCACTATCCTCTGTGCCCAAGAGGAGAAAATCCCCCTTTCCTCCCTCCTTTCCTCACATTCTTCCCAGTGGACTTAAAGATGTAATCCTAGACATTTAGGAGCTAAAGAGACATCCAGGGTAAAACCAGTGAAGTACAGAGGATTTGTCAATAAAAGCTCCTGGGTCCAGGTCCAGGTCTGTTACAAGCATATCCCACTGGCCCGTGGTAGTTTAGGGAGTGATATGAGAACTAGTTTTGTCTGACAGCTTAGCACATGGAACAGGAAATTTTAACAACTGAAAGGTTAGAACCACAGCAAAACAAGTTAAGTTGGTGTTGACTTTAAACTGGTACATCTAAACTCCGCAAGGATGAAAAACTGTCATTTAAAACAATCTTCCTCTTAGAAAAATCTGTTTGGGATGTTTTTGTATCACAGATGAGACTGGTATTCATGAGTCTTCGTGTTTAATCACAGAGGAGATGAACTATTTTTTTTGTGACTGTGTGCGCTGTTACAGGCCTGCAACTTAGGTTTTGCAGGTTTTTTCCTCCTTTCTTTTCTCAGTGTTTGATTTTTGTTTTATTTTGATTTTTTTTCACGATAGAGAATTGTTTCTCTTGCTTTATTCTACCAAAAAAATGAATCTATACTTTCATCACCTGAGTTGTAAAATATAATTACTGAGAATAGGTAGTTCTTTTCTCAGTGGATAATACTTTTATTTTATCAAAGAAATAATGTTGTTTGGTTGGGGTTTTTAATGGTTTAGAAGATGGGAAACATTTCTATTCTCCTCCTAACTAGACTACATTATAGTGCAATTTCATTCCAGTTTTACTCTTGTAATAAAAACTAGTTAACACAAGGTTGAAAAAAACCTTTTGCTTTGAGCTAAAACCAAGCTCATAATGCTTCCATGTGGACATGTATTAATCACCTTTGATAATTTATCAAATCTTTCCTGTGGTTTTTTTCTTGTTAGTTTTCCTTTTATTTCGTCTGTGCAAGCGTCTCACCAAATTATTCTTTGACTTGCAGATGGTCCTGTTCAGATGGTAGAGATGATCCAATTGAAGCATCTAAAGATAGTATATTTGTGAAAATACTACAAAAGCTATTGAAAGAAGGTAAAGTGGACTTAAATATAATTGAATGTCTTGAAATTGTTGTTTCAAAAGCTGTTAAAGATCACATTAATATGTAAAAGTAGCATTAATAAATTCTCAGGGTAATAAAAAATTCATTCCACTAAACAGTTAAAATCATATGGAGCTAATTCTATCTCCGTAAACTGTTCAAGGGGATAAGAGATGAGCGGATTTCTTGGTTATAATCTTAGTATCCTTAAGTTTTTTTGCTCAGTAGGGCACTCAGCAGGTTTTTAGCAGTTACTTACTGTGCAGTAAAGTAGGTCTTCTGGAGGTAAATATGTATCTTCTTAAGATTCAGAATAATAACTAACTGACTGTCACTCAGAAGAACTTAATCCATTTTAGCCAAAATGGGTTTTTTGCTTTTGTTTTCCCTCTCCAAAAGTCAAAAAAAAAAAAAATACACCTCCCACTCTCCACTTAAAACTGACTATAGGAAGTTATGGCCATGAAAGTAACAGCTGGAGGAGGGAGAGAGGGGAGAGAAGCAACTGGGAGTCAAAGCCTGTTTTAAATATTACTGCATAGGAACTTCTTCCAGAACAGAGAAGGCTTCATGGAAAAATACAAGGATTAGGTTCTTCAGAACAGTTCCAGTTCTGTGTTCAATCCTGTCCATTTCCTTGCATTTGTGAGATTTGCACACCCTGTGCTGAACTGTTGTAACTGATCTGTAGTTACTGTATAACTGAGGTTTCTTTCCTCTTTCCTTTCTTTTCTTTATTATTATTTTTATTTTGGTGAAGTATTATGTAAAGACTTGGATTTTAGATTTAAATTACTGAACTCTGGGTAAAAAAAAAAAACAACTCTGTTTTACAGGGTACTTGACCTTTATTATGTTTCTTGACATGTGTAATAGAATCAGAGCTTCCCAGTTCCAGAAGGATAATTTAGCTCTGAGGCAGGCACAGGTGTTTACTGAAAAATGATGTTAACTGCTAAGTGCTTTTATCAGTGTTAATGTGGATGGATTTGTGTTGTAGGAGTTCAGTTAAGTGAGTATTTACCAGAGGTGAAGGACTTGCTTCAAGCAAACGAACTCGGCAACTTGAAATACAACGCTTACTTCGAATTTGTGTTAAAAGCAAACTATGAACTCTACGTTCAGGGACAAGCGTGATTCTCACTGGGTTTTTTAAATATTTTTTCTAAAGAACTGTTGAATTCGTGTATACTTTTTTATATTCTGTTCGGTTTTTTGCTAAAACTTCATGATAAAGTCTGTGTGAGTAATGTACTTGGTCTTAAACGTATAGACATTGATGCTTTTGTCAGGGGAGGCAGAGTTGTGTTTTCAGGCAACATAAAAATAAAGTTTTCATTTTCTTTGCCTTTCATAAACTTGCTGTTTTGTTCTCTATCTTGATTGGTGCATGTCCTGTCTGAGACTCAAGGATACACAGACACACAGGGTGAAATGCAGAATGTGGGAAACTTGTGTTGTAGCCACTGGGGCTGTGATTTCAGTTCAGAGAAAATACTGAACACATTAATGCGGAGTGACTGCGTGCATTACTTAAGAAACAACTGGTTATTTTATCAGAGAACTCCACTCTTTCTTTGTAGAACACTTTTTGCTGTAGAGACTAATTTGAGTTTTGTATTAAAGGTTACTTGCACAAAAAGGCTAACTGGCTTGTCACTGACCACTCAGCTTGTCTGTGACAGAAAGAAATAAAGCAGAGCTCTCATTTGAAGTCTTCTGGTCCAATAAATATACCATTCTTTCAGGTCACATCTGTAAGATTAAACTTTTCCCAAACATTTTAGTATTGTATCCATTCAACTTCCCTTTAAGCTATTTCTAGCATACATGTAAAATGGGATTAGCAGCTTGCCATGCAGTCATTCACAGCAACTGCTTGTGCCTAGGCTCAGAAGAAACCTCGAAAGCAGTTATGAAAGTGTGGGAGTACAGCATAATCTTCCTTACTTCCATGCCTTGGTCTTTACTGGTAGGCACTACTAATTTCTGTTTTTCCTTTGTAACCCCACTGTCCCAGTTAGTCATCTTTGACAAGGGAATTAAAAAAAAAAATTCCATTTCTCAGTTATTCTGATTGACAGCAGAATTTAGTCTTTCAATAAAAGTTACTCCAGTCTCATGTGTTGCACCTTTCTTTTGCATGAAGCTGAAGAGACAGAAACTGACTGCAGAGCAACTTGCATGCCCTTATGTTTTACTTGTCTGGCTCCATGCCTGCTGCAACAACTTGATCTAACAGCTGAGAAGGTCAGAAGTTAAATTGGTTGAAGAGAATCCAGTTTCTAGTTTTAAAAGCACAGCTCCCCTTCCGTGGCTTCCCCTCCTCCCTGTACTAATACAGTATGCTGGGCTGAGAGTCTGAACATGTTTGGAAGAATACGTTTATCTAGAGAGGTTCAAACTAATATGGGAAAGAAATGCACTAGCAGTCATCTTCTAAGATTGTTCTAAGCAGCAAACTTTGCTCTTCTGTAGTCTTGCATGGCTGGGAAGTGTGAATGTAACTCTCAGCTATGGCTTCAAAGGAGTCACTCGTTTAAAGCCTTGGAAGAATTCCACGTGTTTGCCTGAATGTCACTTTGGGGGTGCTTTCATGTTGATAAGCAGCGGGTTTGGGGAGAAAGGATCTAGTGGAATAAATGATCGTTTGCTCCTGCCAAAATATGTTCTGCCTTAACTTTTCCTAGATTCTTAAATTTTGCCTGAAGAGGAATCTCTTTAATTGACTGTCCACCATAAAACACTTCAGGGATATCTCATGCCTTCCTAAACTGCTGGCCAGATCTCTTTATTCTGTCAGGTGTGTCAGGGCAAGCCCTGGAAAGCTTGCTCCAGGTGCAAACAGTTCTGATCACCCTTATCTATTGTTTCAAAGTGCCTGGCTTCTCTGCTGGATCATGTTTATCGTGGTTGGAGTAAAAGGGGTCTCCAGGTTTTTGGGAAAGGATGAACCTTGCAGGGTTTTCTACTGTTTTACTCTGCTGCCAGGTTGGGAGGCATCTGGCATTTGTACAGCGGCTTTCCAACTGACTTATTGCCAAAACAGAAGGCTACTTGCAATGAGTTTACTTAAACAACGCCTCATTAAAATAACTTCTATGTCTAAACAGATGTTTAATGTTCTTGTACTAGTCATGTTGAACTGGTTCATTATTCTGTTGGAAAGTTTGAGGAGTCTGGGATTCGGGGCTATTCCTCCTCTCTTGTCCTCTGCTTCATTATGTAATAAGCTGTGCTGGTGCAGAACTCCAGTCTCAGATTACTGCTCCAGGAGGATGCCTTCATTTACCACTGCATATGGAAGGTGGTAAATGCCAGAGCTCTAGGTTGTTTCTAAGTGTAACAAAAACAAATAAACTTGTGACAAAAAAGATGAGGGTTCAAACGTCCTAAGGGGGATGGATAGCTCCGCTTGAATAGGGACATACGTTGTTTCTTAAATAGTTCTTTCCTCAGTAATGGAAAGCACACAGAGTACAGGAGGTACACATTTGTATCCTTTGTTGTCGCCAGAGCAGAAGGAAAGTTTATCAGTTGTCATTTGTGATCAGTTTCAGAAGCTATGCATGGTGGATAGTGAGTTCCTTGTGCCCAGCTCTGTACTGGAAACTCACTCCAGCTGCTTTCTGACTTGAGAAAAAAAACCACATTCATTTAGTGAATACAGATAAACATCAGATCTACCTGCAGAAAATGATACTTTACTCAGAAGTGGGAGAATTTAACATTCCATTTGGGCACTTTGCTGTAAACTAGGTTGGGGTAGAGAGAAAATAAAAGGGAACAGAAGGGATAGAGTGAGTTTATGCTTGCATCATGTTTCATTGCAGGATTAGGGATGTTTATCTTTCAGCGACGTTAGGGTTTCTGTTACTTGATTTCTGATTCAACACAACCAATGGTATTTTGGAAACCACAATGAAGCACTACAGTTCTGTAAATAGATTTGGTGGCTGCGATGCATTTAAGTGCTTTCAGGCTTCCGATTTTTGTACTGCCAGTTGTTGATGACAGAACTGAAGAATAGTGCAAGTTGAGGAACAGGACAAGAGACGAGCACGTTTTAATACAATAACTTGACAGGATTTCAGAATCTATAGCAGAAGGAAGCAGAGGGCTGCCAGAGGTAAAGAGGAATGCTGCCAACCTGGAAGATACAGAAGTTTAACAGAGGAGAAGAAAAGTTGTCTGCTTCTCTGCTGAGCTGTCTGCTCTGCCTTGCAGTGGAGGAAATCACCTGCAGAAATACCTTCACTTGCAGGAGGCACCTCACAGCACAGTGCTTCTAGCCTATTATTCCTTCTTCCTTCTTGCCTGACTCCCTAAATTTTCAAAGGATTTGCACTTGGCCAATTGTGCCTTCATAAAAGATCTTGAAGGTTGATTTGCATTGACATAGTGTCAGGGCTGCAAGTCTGCTGGCGTTACTGCCTCTTCTTTCTGCTGGAAACCAAATGTCTATAAAATCTTCCAAGTGTCCCACATGGAATCTCTGCTTAAATACCTATAGCTGAAGGAGATGAACTGTTCCTTTTCACTTGCATAGTACCTTCAGCTCGTCAGAGATGACTTGCCTGTGAGACCGCACTCCTTTTGGAAAGGGTGAGCCACAGGGATAGCTGAAGGATTCCTGTGTTGCCCGGCCGAGCTCAGCGGCCAGCAATGGGCACTCGTAATGGCACCAGCGTTCACGAATACGTCAGGCTTCTGGGATCAGACCAGGATTAATCCTTTACCGGGCTTCTCTTCAGGCATTTGTCTGACAGATGTTATCCCGTGCATTTATTTTCCATTTTTAAATCACAGCAAGGAAACGATGCACGGCTTAACTTGATGTATAAAGTTGTGGTTTTTGCATGGGCTGTCACCGTGTGCCCTGCAAACCGGGGATCTACCTTGTCACTTCTCTCCCAGTTCCCTTTCTCCCTCTGGGCTCACCTATAGCTACGGGAAAGACCCGGGAGGCACGCGTCTCCCTTCGCAGCCCCAAGCCTTGGCACGTGGTGGCCGCGGAGCCGATGGCCGCTCGCCTCCTGCCCCGCTGAGCCCCGCGGGGCTCCCGGCCGCCCCCACCTGCTTTGCCCTTAACGGGGCCGGTGCTGCCGGGGGATTATTTCGGCCCCGGCCGCGGGCGGTGGCGGGGGGGGCCCGGCAGACGCGCCTTATACGGCCGGGCCCGGCTCACCTGGGCCGGGGCCAGGAGCGCCTTCTTTGGGCACCGCCGGGCCGGGGCCGCGCCGGGCCCGACGCCCAAATATGGGGACGGCCGGGGCCGCATTCCTGGGGGCCGGACGCTGCCGCAGCCCGCCGTGATAAAAGGCTCGGCGGCGGCCGCGGCGGCCACGAGTGACCCGGCGAGGAGCGGGAGCCTCTCTCTCTGCCCGACGCGCAGCCAGCCCAGGTAAGCCCCGGCCCCGCCGCCACCGCCCGCAGCTGCCGGCCGGCCGTGAGGCTCAGCCCCGCTGCCCTGTGCCCCCGCAGACACAGCCGAGACCATGTGTGACGAGGACGAGACCACCGCGCTCGTGTGCGACAACGGCTCCGGCCTGGTGAAGGCTGGCTTCGCCGGGGACGATGCCCCCAGGGCCGTGTTCCCCTCCATCGTTGGCCGCCCCCGCCATCAGGTACGGCGCACTCCCCCTCCGAGCCTCCCCGCACGCCCTGCCACAGCCGTGGTTGTGGATCCCTGCTGCCTTCCAGCCCTCCGCATCCTCCTGTCCTGCCGGGGACCCCCGTGCTGCTGCCCGAGGAGAGGTTGCTGAGCCCCCGCTTTCCTCCCCTGCAGGGCGTCATGGTGGGTATGGGTCAGAAGGACTCCTACGTAGGAGATGAAGCCCAGAGCAAGAGAGGTATCCTGACCCTGAAGTACCCCATTGAACATGGCATCATCACAAACTGGGACGACATGGAGAAGATCTGGCACCACACCTTCTACAATGAGCTGCGTGTCGCCCCAGAGGAGCACCCCACTCTGCTCACTGAGGCTCCCCTTAACCCCAAAGCCAATCGTGAAAAGATGACCCAAATCATGTTTGAGACCTTCAACGTCCCTGCCATGTACGTGGCCATCCAGGCTGTGCTGTCCCTGTATGCCTCTGGCCGTACCACTGGTGAGTGCAAAGCGCTCCTGACCCCTCTTCCCCAAGAAAGGATGCCCAGGACTGATCCCCTACATCTGACAAGCGCTCTGCCCCCCAGGGCAGGACCCTCTGTGGGCCACATCTCTCAGATGGCTGCTACTTGTCTCCCCAGGTATCGTGCTGGACTCCGGTGATGGTGTGACACACAATGTCCCCATCTATGAAGGGTACGCCCTGCCCCACGCCATCCTGCGCTTGGATCTGGCCGGCCGCGACCTCACTGACTACCTGATGAAGATCCTGACTGAGCGTGGCTATTCCTTTGTCACCACAGGTAAGCATCATTCCCTCCTCCAAAAAGTTCCCTCTCACTTCCAACCCTTGCACCTCCAGAGATGCTCTCATCCCGTTGCAAGCCCTGGAAACTCTCCTTGCTGGGAACTTACATGTGGTTGGGGGTCCAGAGTCCCGCATAGCAGGCCTAGGAGGCAATGCAAATGCTCCCTGTTCCTCCTCTGCAAACACTGATGCCTTTGCTTTCCCTTGGCAGCTGAACGTGAGATTGTCCGTGACATCAAGGAGAAGCTGTGCTATGTGGCCCTGGACTTTGAGAACGAGATGGCCACCGCTGCCTCTTCCTCCTCCCTCGAAAAGAGCTACGAGCTGCCTGATGGGCAGGTCATCACCATTGGCAATGAGCGTTTCCGCTGCCCAGAAACCCTCTTCCAGCCTTCCTTCATTGGTGTGTGTCCCCCTCCCTCTCTCTTCCCTTGACAGCTCTCCCCTCTCTCCAGAGCCACCACGCAGAGCTCTTGCTTTGCACTTAACTTGTGCCTGCCTGTTTCCCCCTGCTACCCCCAGGTATGGAGTCTGCAGGTATCCATGAGACCACCTACAACAGCATCATGAAGTGCGACATTGACATCAGGAAGGACCTGTATGCCAACAACGTCATGTCTGGGGGTACCACCATGTACCCAGGTATTGCTGACCGCATGCAAAAGGAGATCACAGCCCTGGCCCCCAGCACAATGAAGATCAAGGTAAGGCTGGAGTGCAGAGGTCCTGGGGGCAGCCTTCTCTTGCTGCCCTGCACAGGGCGCACAGGGTCGGGCACACCCCTGTGCCTGCCACCCACAGCACAGGGTCTCATTTACTGATCTCCGCTCTCTTGGTGTTTTCCAGATCATTGCTCCACCTGAGCGTAAGTACTCTGTCTGGATCGGTGGCTCTATCCTGGCCTCCCTGTCCACCTTCCAGCAGATGTGGATCACAAAGCAGGAATACGATGAAGCTGGCCCATCCATTGTCCACCGTAAATGCTTCTAAACATGTTTACATGATCACTTTGCCAACCACGCTCAGGATGACAACTTTCAAGGTTGCAGGAAGCCGAGGGCCCGCAACAGCCATGTAACTTTCTATTTTGTAACGATTTCTGGTTACTGTTGCTGCAAAGCTCCATGTGACACAGTGTATGTAAAGTGTACATAAATTAATTTATTTTATCTCGTTTTGTTTGTTTTTAAAACCAATGCCCTGTGGAAGGAAACAAAAAACTTCAAGAAGCATTAAATCATCAGTCATTCTGTCACACCCCTAATGCTGTTGTTTGTCGTCATTTGCTCAGGTTCTTCCATCACTTGTGGACGTAGGGTGAGGGCAGTGGGGGGTGGGGCTGGACTCCCCGAGACCGGAGCAGGACTGGGGAGGGGACAGGACCCCAGGCAGAGGAGCGAGCTCTGTGACTTCCTTGGGGTGCAGGCTGCTCGGTGGCACCGAGGGCAGTGCGGGGCTGGCTGTGCATTGCATCGTGCTGCTGCACGGTGGGTGCCCTGACACTCTGCAGTGTGCCAGCCCCAGGCAGGAAAGGGTTACCTGGAGCCTTTGCTTGCAAAATATTTCTTTTGGCTCAGCCTGCCGAAAAAGTAGCCCTGGCATGCTCCCGAGGAAGGCAAGGCTGGGGCTGAGGGCAGGTGGAGGGTGCAGGTTAAATAAAGAGCTTTCCACTCCACTTATGGGAAGCCCACCTGCCATCATGTTGTCCCTGGGGGGCTGAGGGCAGCCAGGGCCACTTCCTCACCCTGCCTGACACTCCTGCCCTTGCCAGTGGTCACGCATGAGGGAGCTGCCTGCGAAGGGACCACCCCCTCCTCTGCCGCCTTGAACCACTCCTTCCCGGGATCAGATCCTGTACTCAGGAACTCCCTGGGAGCCCGAAGGAAAATCCCAGGGGCTTCCCCTTGCCGCAGGCTTTTGCCCGCCCTGTTTACCGATGAAGAGGCAGAGCAGAATGGGAGGAGGGAAAGATGCTTCTGGCCTGTCTTATTTCTCTCTTACTGGGGTGAGGGGGCTCCGGGGCCCCTCTTTATTTCCAGCATACACACACACACCCCCACACACACACCCCAGGTGCTCCACTCCCTCTGAGAGCCATCCTAAAGCCCCACCAGGCTTGGCACGTGTCCCTGGATCAGGGCACATGTGCAGGAGCCATCAGACTTAGGAGGAGGAGGACTCCTGGAGCACAGGACCCTGTCATGAAATCAGTGCTGAGTTTTGGGGTGTTCGTTTGCTGTAGGAGACAGCAGTACTAGGGAAAAAAAATTACAATTTTCAGATAAACTTCCAGCCCAGGAAGGTTTTTTGTTCTGCTGTGGCTGTGCTAAGGGTGTATTTGTTTTACATGTTGGCTCATTTTACTTGCATTAAAGCGAGACCCATACATGAATATACTTTTTTGTTTAGCCGTATCCTAAAGCAAAAGCCTGTGGGAGGAGTTGCCCTGGTCCTTCCCTGGTATCTGAGGGCAGGGAGGGCCACCGGGTAGCCCTAAGGGCTCTCTCAGTGACTGGGGATGGACTGGAAAGTAGTTGCTTCTCAAAAAACAGTTGCTTCTCAAAAAGCAAATGCAAGCTTTTACTTGCCATTTGTGTAAGTCATTGTGTAGCAACACATGCTCCATCTGTCAGCTCCTGTTGGGATTTTGGGAGCTACTTAACACTAAATCCTCAGTACTTGACTCCTGATCTCAGGTTCAGTTGTGTCTTAGGTGGTATGAGATGGATTTAGGTACCTGCTTCTGTTATTTGATTAAAAGGTTGTTTTAGAAGAATAGACAAAAGTTAATTTAGAATAGCAGCCTCATGAGTCAGACAGCATTCACAGACTCCACGCTCTCACCTATAGTATTAATTTATGCTCCTAAACCCACAACAGAAGGGGCTGATTTTTGAAAGGGGGAGTGATGCTGAGCCAGCCGCTCCTCTCCAGCCTGATTAAAATCAAAGGGATCAGGAGATGCTTGCACCTTCTGAATGAAGACCTATATTTTGCTGTGCCAAACTTGGGTTTAGGACCACTCATGAGCACAGCTGTGGGCAGAGGTGAGTCCATCAGCAGTCAGGGTGTTGCACAGGCGTGTCATTGCCTGCTGACTCTAACAGCAGCATTGGTCTCACTCTAACCCACAGCAGCAGCTACTCTCAATCACCTCAGTGCCAATTTCATCCAGTTGAAGATAAATGCCCTAAAGTACATTCTTACAGCTGAAAAAAATCGACTGGTTTGTTATTTTTGTAGCTTGATCAATGAATAGGGATGCAATGAATATTAAACCTATGAAACCACCCTGTTTAGGTTTTCATTTCAAACTAAAACACTGTCTTTATTCTGAAACCAGCCTTTTATTTGGGCTTGGGATTTTCCTTAATATTTTTAACAACTGAAGACACAGATTTTTGGGAAACAGGCGAGTTGGATTTTCACATGGCTCACAAGCCCCATTGTAGGGAACGTGGTTTGGAAAATTTTGCTTGTGCACAGCGGTCTGTGTTTGGCCTTTGTTGTGCAGTTCTCAATAATTTCATTACCCTCTCTGCGCCTCTAACAGTGCTGTTGGCAGCAGGCAAAGGATCCCCAGACCAGCATCCTCTGTTTTGAGAGAGGCAAAGGATAAATGGGACATCAGGGGAGTAAAGGAGGATAGAAGGAAGGATGCAGGACACCCACATGCTGTGGGAGGGAGGGTAACAAAGGGGAATGGCTCTTGCCTGCACCAAGACATCCTGTGGGGCTGCAGCTCACTGCTTGCTCCGCAGCCATCTGGATCCAGGGCTGGACCAGTGCAGGACAACCCTCCACAGCTTAAGTCTACAGCCGCATGCAGTGGGCAACACAAGAAGCTGCCCTTGGTCCAAATATCACCAAGGGATGGAAAATCTAGAGAGAGGAAGAGTCCTTGAAAGGACAAAAATTAAGTGGGGCTGTTTGGATGAGCTTGGGAGGCACAGTCAGGGTGGGTTTTGATGTAAGCTTCCCCCAGATCTGCAGGTGTCTGGGCTATTACCTCAATTATATATGGAGTTAAGGGAAAACCCAGGTTCTGAAGGAAAATCTTGAGGGAGCCTCCAAGAAGAAGAGCAAAGGAAACGCTGGAGAGGATGATCACACTGGAAGGGCTTCCTAATTTTATTTGCATAGAGATTTTGCTGAAGTGGAAATCTACATTTGCACAGAGAGCAGAATGTGGCCCAGGATGGGCTACGCCCCTCATAGGTCATGGCTTTGTGCAAAGGGAACTGGCAACACAACCCTTGCGTTCCAGAAACGAAAAGCACTTTGACCCACAGTATTTACTGGGCTTGGCTTTGCTGAGAGGACCTGAACACCCCCTCAGACCTGACATCAGTGCAGCCCCACTGTGTACTCAGCGGACTGTGTGTCTCCCATGGACATTTGGTCAGTAATATTTATTCAATGAGATTTACTGAAGGGACAAAATAGAGGTCACTTGAAAACTATCAATATTTTTAACAGGAAACTCCTAAGCAAAAAAATTCTGTGGCAATTTTTATTTCTGAAAGTGAGGCATTGAAACAAAGACTTTCAAAGCTTCAAATAATTTTATTTTTTGGGAAAACTTTGTGCCATTTCTATTTCATTAATCAACTGGAAAAATAATTGAATTGAATATTTCTTGTTAGGGTTTATTTGCTTATTCATTTATTTTTGAACCAAACAGGTATTTTTCTTAAAAAAAAAAAAAAAGAATTAAAATTAAAGAGCTATTCAGTTGTATAGAGTTTCATGGTGCATCTCCTGGGGCTGGAAAATGCAGCTCACAAAGGTGACTGTAACCTATTGATCAGCCAATGGGTAACTGCAGACAGTGCTGGTGTGCAGGGCTCCCACGTGGGACAGATGCCAGTCGGGGTGGGCTGCTTTAGCAACAGGACCATTCAAAATATCCCCTAGCCTTGTGCACTTTCCCGGGAATCACTGGCAGCTTTGGGGATCCTCTTCAGACCCTCATGGACAGAACATATTTTGAAGGGGCCAAAATGTTCTGGCTTCAGGCTTCGGGAAGCAGTTGTATTTGCAGCTGGCAAAGACTCTGTTTTTCACTTGTCCAGGATCTGAAAAATAAAGCAGCTTCTGATTGCTGTGCAGCAGGGAAAGCTGGAGCATTGCTGGCTCCCATGAGGGCTGTGTGCTGTGTGATGGGGATGAGCTGATATTGGAGAAATCTTTCACTGCCCCGCTTGCCTCCTTCTTCTCCCCTCCAGGGCACCCTGCCAGCCTTGAAACTACACTGCCCTGTGCAGAGCTGGGGCCAGCAGAGAGCAAACCTCCCGCACTGTGGTGACCCTGGGCAGCTCATCCTCTGTGCTTGCAGGAACCACAGCCAAACCCCGTCTTGTCTTGGCTGCTCAAGCCCATGCTCTGAAAATAAAGCTGCAGCTTGGAGGCAGTTCTGGCTGTTGATGTCCAGGGAGTGCCACAGGCAGCCCGGGAATGAACCTCTGTGTGACCCCACCTCGGGGAGCCGCGTATATATAGATCCCTGGAAGCAGTTTTCTTCCTTGGCACATCACTCCCACCCACAACTCCCTCCCTTCCTCCCACTCCTGCTCCCCTCTGCCCTCACTGCTTGGCTTCCAGCAGCTTCTCTCTCTTCCAGGGTAAACAAGGCTTTAAAGTTGAGAAATCTACCGCCGGAGGGAGGAGGGAAAAGGGGGAAGATTGCCTTGTAAAAGGGCTCTCACACATGCTCCGAGATGAGCAGCCCAAAGTCAGCATCAACAGGCATCAGCCCTTGACCCGGGTTCACAAAGGCACGAGGACCTGAGCTGTATTTGCGGTGGAGGTCATGCCTCGTCACACTTCTGGCTGGGCTGTCCTCTTTCCAAAATGGAAGTGCTGTAAGGCTTCAGGTACAGGTGTGTAAGGAGACCTCTCTACGGATGTAGCTCCATTCTTTTCCCAGGGGAAGGGCTACCCTGGTGCCTGGTGCATGCAGGCAGGGACAAGGGTGCTCCCACGGGCAGATTGATGGTGATTACGGGACAGTCACCCTTCATCTCACACTGTTGGCTCCTCGAACCCCCTAGACACAGATGGCATCTAATCAATTTGAGTGCAGAATAAAGGGAATTCACACTGCCGCTGATGGTGGCCAGTGCTGAGCTGCTGGTGCTGCACTGGGTAGGTCAGCGTTGGGAAAGGGACAGCCAGAGAGCGGAGGAACAGCTGGAGGCCGGAGCAAAGCAGGAACCGCAGCACTGCCAGCCGTGCTGAGGGAACAGACAGTGATAGAACAGTCCTGCCCTTCCCAAACCTCCCTGTGGCTGCAGGGAGAAGGCTGCCTGCAGAGGGAAGGACGGGACCGTGCGAGAGGGAGGAGATCTGAAGCAGATCAACACAAAAGAAGCCAACAGGGTTTCGCAGGGCAACTGTATCTGCTTCTGAAGGGCTTTTAAATTCCCTTTAGCAACAATAATCACAAAAAATAGTTACGATAACAGAGGCATAAGAGTCTCAACGGGTTTGAATTTGCTGGCATTGAACTATGCTGTCGCTGGTCTACCTGCCTGCAGAGCACAACCAAAGGGCACAGTGGGGAGCTCTTCCCATCCCGCACTACATTCCATGCTGAAGATTAAGAGGTCCAGATGCTAAAGCTGTCCACTTTCGTGCCACAAGTTTTTCGGAGTGGTGTGTGGGGACTGAGGCACTTTTCCAAAGGCAGGGTATTTTCTCTATAAGGATTTCTTGTCCTGGAACCCTTTTATCCCCAACACCAGGGGCAAAAAAA
>VYXC01009560.1:1882005-1896562 GCA_013397175.1 Platysteira castanea
AAAAAAAAAAAAAAAAAAAATCAATGAAGAGCTACCAGAAATCCCTTATCCCAAGCATTTTGAAGCAGTGATGGTGCTCTTTCTACCTAATCCCACCAGCACTGCTGCAGGTGACAGACCATGTTTCTGTGACAGCAAGAACCAAGCAGTTTGCATTGGAAAGCTGGTTTTCCTTCTGCTTTCTCCTTTCCCATGCCAAGCCTCCATCACAGTTTTCCTCTGTGACCATGGACAAGTCAACACTCAGGGCTCTGTTTGTTGCCAGCAAAGTGTCTTTTCTATTTTCCATCTCAAAGGAAGATAAAGAGGAATAGCTAATGCCCATGGAGGGTTTTGAGATG
Organism: Platysteira castanea; assembly: GCA_013397175.1. Lineage (NCBI taxonomy): Eukaryota > Metazoa > Chordata > Aves > Passeriformes > Platysteira > Platysteira castanea. The sequence goes on from VYXC01009560.1 coordinate 1,882,347, forward strand.
TTGTCATAGAAGGTGTTCGGGGAATGCGAAATACTTGTGATCCTAAATTTAGCTCTGAAAGTCATGCAGCCCAGTTTCCTGGCACAAATACCAGAGAAAGTCTTGAAATCTGAACATTTTCCAGTTGCAGCCACAAGCTGGAGGCTGCAGTAGCCACAGGTGGTTCTGGGAATCTCTGGCTGTGCCTCCTGCAAGTCCTTCACCTTGCTGAGAGCCCAGAGCTCCCACTTCCTCACAAGCTGTTCCCACCAGGAGCCCAAACCACCAGCAGTTTCTGTTCTTGTTTTGGGTGTGATGCTTACATATTTGGTCTCCAAGAGCTGTGTGTGGTAAGATTATTCTTCAAACCTAATAGAAGTGGCAAAGTTAGGAGATACAGTGTTCAAACCAGTCAACTCAGGGAGAATATGAGAAACCTTTCTCTGGATAAAAGTTTTAAGAGAAACATGGTGATTGATTTTAGACCTCCTACTCTGAGATTTATTCCCTCTTTCCTTAATTTTTGTTAGCCCACTGAAGACAGCCCATCATGGCCGAGACTGCATGGTCAAGGTGTTGTTGTTCCTCTGTTCACATTTTATGGGTTAAATGCCAAACAGGTTAATAAAGAAGATTGGTTCTGCTTAGACAGAAAAATATGGTATAAAGCGGAACTTGGAGCTAAATTCCAAAGTCAGCCAAAAAAGGGTGTCATGTAATCCTTGAGGTGCTTAGCCTCTGCTGACACTTTGCTTCGTTTTTTTTTAGTGCCTGCTGCACAAGTTCCTGAGTGGAGAAGCAACTGTTTGATAGAAAGCTGATGTAACTCCCGTCACATAATCTTGATCAGAGTCCAGAAACCAGGTGTAGCTCTGCCCAAACTGGCGCTGCTTGGTTTCTTCACCAGTTAGAGCTCCCTGTGGCAAAGGCTGCAGCAGGACTGCGGGCAGCCCGGGGAGTGCACCTGCTGAATGTGCATCACCGTTTAAAAATAAAAAGGGGAGAGAAAAGAACAACATGGAAAATATTGCAAGGTCAGCAGATGGCAGGGGGAGGGCTCATGCCTGGGCAGGGGGGTTTGGGCAAGGACAGGACAAATACTGGGATGGGGGCATAGCCACGTAAAGAGAAGGCGTCTGGGATGTTCTGCAGCGCAGAAGTAATGGAGAAGGCTCCCGGGGTGCTGCAGTGACCTTACACTCAGTATTCATTTCTCCTATTTGTGCAGGTTAGATTGGCTCTATTTCAGCATTGCAGAAAAGTTTCAGCCCAGTCTCAGACACCCTCTGCTGCAACACAAACGTGCTGGAGTTGATTCATCCCCACTGCAGCTGAGGGGGGAACAGCAGATTTGGTTAATTTTTAAGTGCTTGAATGTTCAGGTCCCAGACTAAGAAACAAAGCTATAGCAATAAACGCAATCACATGAGGAAGCAGAAGGGAGGAAGAAGGAATAATTAATTTTGCTGCTGTAGGTCCAGAACCTGGCATGGCTTGAGGCCATGGAATGCATAAGATGAATGCATTGAATCAGTTGCCTGTTCTGTAGAGATTTTACTGTTAATTTCATAATTCACATCTATTTTTCTCCATTTTCTGTGGAAGAATCTGTCTGAATCAAGGGTCAGTCAAGCCAGTGAAGGTACAGAAGAAAACTGAAAAGCAGTAAGACCCAAATCTGGACCACAGGCATCCTGTAGGAGTTGTAGTTTTGATGTAGTTTTGAATAAGATACATGGGTAGAGGGAAAAAAGCATTAAAGGAGAAAATGTTTTATGACATAATCATCATGCCATTGATTTTGTGCTGGGAAAGAGTGCTGAGCTGCAGTGCTGGAAGTGAGGGCAGGCTTGAGCTCCAAGGAGGTATTTTTCTTTCTGACTCCAGTTTGTCTCTTACCAGCACAACAGTAAGTGGCTTCAGAGTAGTTTTGGAGAAACTAATACGAATATACTGACTGCATATGGGAAGGGTGTTTTTATATGGTAGGTGTAACTGCAAGGAGGGTTTGGTATTGCTAAATGAATATTTAAAGCAAATGTCTGATAAGTTCTTCACTGGCAGTTTGACTTGTGAGTCATGTTGCACAGTCCCCAGCCATGCCCCTCTCTATTTATAAAGTCATGCCTTGCTATATCTGACTCGCTAAATAAGCCTTTCAAATTGTGGAGGGGATTCTAGTGGCATATTATGGGAATGAGGGAACAGTTCAGAGGAGTAAGGGAAGTTAGAAATCACCGCATGCTGACTGTCCTCTGAAGAGCAGAGCAAATGTGCTGTTTGGCTTTTTCACCATGAAAAAGTCCAGAAGGCAGGGGTGGACGGCTTCAGTCTGCTGGGCACAAGGTGGAGACAGAAGAGTAGAGTGCAGGTTTGTCTGAGCCGAGCCCCTGTGGGTGTTCCAGGACGCCTGGAGGAGCAGGGGGAGGTTATTCGAGGGAAGCATGCCAACAAACCCAGCAGCCAGTGGTTTTATCCCTGTGCACAGTGCCTGGAGGGAGGCTGTGGAGCTGCTGGAGCTGCTCCCTGCCGCAGCTATGGAGTGGAGTGGAGTCTTGGTGGGGGTCCCTGCCGGCACCTGTCCTGGTCCCTGCCACACACGGGAGCCCTTTCCGGGTCACTGCCCGCCGGCTGGCTCTAGCTGTGGGGTGCCCTGGTGCTGACAGGGCTTAGATGTGCAGGACAGGAGGGGACACATCTCCAGAGCTGCATCCTCCTCCCCAGGGCTCTGGCTGGAGCTGCAATAAAGTGTGTTTCCAAATGCTGATAGCATAGTGGTTATCAAGTAGGTGCAGGACAGGGGGGATGAGGCAAAGGGACATGAGGAATGCAGTGGAAATTGTCCTGGGAAGCACAGCAGTGGTGCCATTAAAAGCAGAAGGAAGAGTCCTGACCTGTTTTATCCATCTCCTTTTCACAGACAACAGGCAAGGGAGAGATAAACACATGCAAATTGTTTTTAAAGAGTGGTTTGGATGAATGCATGATCTTACTTTTCCCCTGTCAGTCATTTTTCCATGGTGGTCATCTGCAAATGACTGGGCAAATGAGAGACGAGGGCCAAATGTGAGACACACCTACATCCTGAGTCTGCCTTTGCAGAAGCGGGGCCCTATCACAGGTAATGGTTACTTGAGGAGACAAACACCATTAATCTAAACATACCCCCCTTCCTCCTTCTTCCTCCCACTTTATATACTGACACGATGCCACATGGTCTGGACCATAACTTTGGCCAGTTTGGGTGACCTGTCCCAGCTGTGTCTCCTCCCAGACTCCCAATCTCCCCCAACTCCCTTGCCAGCGTGGCCATACCAAAAGCAGAAAAGGCCTCGGCTCTGTGTAAGCCCTGCTCAGTAATAAGAAAAACATCTCGATATTATCAACCGTGCGCTCAGCACAAATCCAAAACACAGACCCATACCAGCCACTGTGAAGAAAATGAATTCTATCCCAGCCAAAACCAGCACACTTGGAAAGCAGAAAGGTGGAGTTACAGCATCACCTGTTTCTGAGACTGGTGACTGCAGGAACTGGTTTTATTCCTGCTCACCTCTTTCTGTGTTCAGGAGCTAACTGCTTTCTGCTGGACATGGTTTGGCTCTGAAGGATTTCACAGGAAGCCAGTTTCTTTCCTGTCCAGCTCAGCAAGACAGCACTGCCATAGTGTTCATTCACCTTTCCCGAGTGCCTTCCTCCAGAGAGGTTTTGGAGCAGGCAGTGGGTCTGAGCACCATGGGGACAGCATTTGGAAGCAGTCACGTGGGGCTGTACAACTACAAATGAATGAGTGTTTCATAGCCAGAAGAGTATGTTTCTCTGGTCCTGCAGGGGATGGGGAGCAGGAGTCTGGGGTTGACTGACAGGGGTGTGGGGGTGCCAGGAACACAGGTCAGAGTCCCAGACTCCAGGTCTCCTCTCTCAGCAGTAAAGCCATCCACTTCATCAGCCACTGCTAGAAAAATGCCCCGCTCAGCAAGCTTCTCCTATGAGCTTGGCTCAGTGAAGCTTTTTTAGCTCTGTATGCCCCAAGTTTCCTCACAGTGCCCATCATCTCTGATCCAAGGCAAGTGGCAGGTGCTGGGGCAGCAGGTGAATGTTGGTGCTGGGGCAGGATCCGACAAGCTCCACAACCAGCTCCTTTTCTGCTCCAGAAGCAGCTCCCTACACCACCCTTGGCTCCCTCAGTGGCAAAACCAGCATGTATTTCTCCTGAAGAAGCCTGGCTGGTGCTTACAGTGGTGTTCCTGGACATGGATGGCTCACTTTGTGTGGGGTGGCAGGGACAAGGGGGTCAGGGTACCATGGCGGATTTTTGCAGGGAGAAGTCTGGTTCACAGGAGGCTCAGGCTGGATTCACACCAGCAGGCTGGGGAGATGAAAGTCAGCCTAACACAGCTCTCCAGAGCCAACAGGTTCCCCGTGCTGAGTGGATAATTAATTATAAACAATATATGCAGATGTCAGCACTCTCTAGGGGAGCAGCTCATAAGTGGTGCACAGGTTCTTTTCAAGAGCATCCATTTGTCAAAACCATTCTGAAGATAATTTCTGGTGCCTTGGAGGGATGCTCTGTTTCAAGCTGGGGCTTTTCCCACTGGGCACAGGTTTTGCTTGCTCCCCATCCTCTGAGAACCAGGCTATGTGACAGCAGAACTGAGTACCTTTCTTGTAGGGCCACTGCAGGATCCATAGCTGCTCTTTGATTGCAGCTGGCCTTTTTGGTGACTGTCCTTGTGAGAAGGCTGCTTTTGCTGGAGTGGGTTAGGATGGAGAGCACTAGAGGGGACAAACAGGTGTCTGGAGACAGATGTACTGAAATTTTAATCTGGAGAGACTTGGGGAAATGCCTGTAGTGTTTGCTTTTCTGTATTTTAAATTAGTACTGTTTTTGCTGAACAGCTGGATTTTCTCCCAAGAAGTGATGAGGAAACCCTCAAGACATGATGGGTGATTTTACAAAATGCTGTATGATGGGAGGGGCTGCAGAAGCACACCCTGCTCCCTGCCAGGCTAGGCTGGTGGTTTAACTACACAGCTGGAGGAGGCTTGGGCTGGCGGGGGTGTGTCGCCTGCTGGCCAGGCAGCAGGGGCCGACGGCTGCAGGACAATGCAGACCGCAGGCCAGGAAGGCTGACATCCAGCCCTGATGGCTTCACAGGGGTGCTGACAGACGGCCTCAGCCCCTGCCGCGGGGCTGTCCTGCCGCCGGCAGCCACCAGCAGGTCACCGGCATGCGCCTCACCCTCCCCAGGGTGTCTTGCTCTTCCTTGCCTTGCAGCAGCATTTCTTCCAGCTCCCTCCCACAGGCAGAGCCTGGGGGATGCCGAGGTTAGTAACCCAGACCCAGAAAGTCCTTTTCCAAAAAGAAAACTGCAAAGCTGGTGAGCGGTCGGTAGTGCTTAGCACGTATGTGTGTGCTCAGGCTGCTGGCCGGGTTTGCTACCAGGGCAAAGGAAGGGGCACGATAAGACTTTAATCTCCCTCCTCACCGGGGGATAAACGAACCCTGACTACAGAGGCATTTCCCAGCGCCGTAGCCAAAAGGCTGCTCACACGTCTCTCCCTAGCTGCCGAGAGCCGCTCTCAAGGGGATTGCACATCTGCAGACTCCGAGGGGTTAAAAATAGATCCCACCCCTTTGATGGCACATTTTATGTCCATTTAAAGGTGTGCCATGCATTTCCACTCTAACAGTCCTCTGTGGGACCTGAGCAAATGCCTTCACGGTGCTGACAATTTGCTCAAGGCTCTTTCTGCTCCCAAAGCCCGTGGCTGCCCAGGCTGGCTCTCTGCTCTGGGTGCAATTTCGGGGGCTGCCTTTGCCCCCAGCTGCCCTGTTCCGAACGAGCAACTGCAGTGAGATTGCTGGCATGTCTGTGGTGCTCCTGCCGCAGCCCTGCCCCGACACACGGTCAGCACACAACGAGTTTCTATTTCTGAGCAAGGCAGGGAGCTGTTCTCTAACTGAGTAAAATCTTCTTCTTCTTCTTCTTATTTTTTAAATTTTTCCCCAGTAAGCCGGAGAATACCTGTTAGAAGAGCGCCATCCTTTCTGCTACTTGTTCGTGTTGGCCGTGTGGGATGGTTGGGCTACTTTTTGGGGTGAACATCCCAGCAATGTACCATCTGGCACATGTGTTCCTCCAAGCGTCCTCCGCGTGTGGTATAGGAAACATCTGGGGCTGGAAGTCTGCGCCCCAGCCACCCTGGCTGGAGTGAGACCCAGCCCTGGCCCGGCCCCTTTGGAGCTGCAGTGGTGGGCTCCCGCAGTGCTGCCACCTCCCTGCCACCGGTGGGCAGGGGTCTAACTCGTGTCCTGGGCACGCTGCGGCCCTGTGTCGGATAGGGTGCAGCCCTGGTCAGCACTGCAGGTCAGGGAATTTCCCACACGTGGCTCCTGGCGCCAAGGAGGCTGTTTGGGGTGTGGATGGCGCGATTATAGCACACGAACGGACACCTGAGCATGTTTGGAAGAAGCAAAAGCAAAGAGGAGCTGCTGTGGGTTCTGCTGTGGGGAGGAGCAGTGACTGGGGGCTGGTGTGGTGGCACTGGTTTCCACCCTTTGAGGCATGTGCTGCTGCTGCTGCGTTGGCAGGGAGAGGGGAGCGGGGAGCAGGGAGCAAGGCAGGAGCCCACGGCAGGGTGATACCAGCAGGTTTCCTTCCCAGAGTGATGCTGGCAGGAGCCGTGTGCTGCTTGCAAAGGGGCTTTCTCTGCTGGCATCCACCAGGTCACGCACAGACCAGGCTACCACTTCATGCCATATGAAACCCAAGAAAGCTTGGATAATCTCCAAAAGCTGGATGAAATTCCCATATCAAGCAAGCTTCACTGTAGCTCTGCTGAAGTCCAGGGAGGTTTGCCTTTGTGGGAGGACCTGGGTACTTTTATAAGGGGCTCCATTCCTCCCCCAGGAGCCCCCAGCCAGTCAGCATGGCTGAGACCATATTAGGGATGCCTTTCCCTGAGTCTGAACTGCGTGTTTCCATCACATTCCCCATAAGAAGGCTCCCTGCAAGGTTCCCCCCTGCACTGTCTTAAAGAGTCAGTGAAGGCAGCATCTTTGGGATGAGAAGCAGGGACGATGGGGCCCCACTGCTCATCCTCCAAGCCAGCACTTATCCCAAATGGGTGTAAGTGAGGACTAGCCAAGGTGCCAGCAGGAAGAAAAGGGGGAGCTGTCAGCCTGTGCATGATTTTCTGGCTCGCCTTTGCCTTTCTCACCGCCATTTCCCAGTTTTTTCTGCTGCCCCTGTGAAATTTTGGAAGCAATTTAGAAACTTATCTTGGCAGCTGAGCCCTACCCCTGTTCAGAGCTGAACCCTTGATATGACTGGCTTTATTTGGGATGAAATCTTTGCAGCCCCCGCCACCAAGAGGCTGGGAATCCTGCTCACCCGCAGGGTACTGCCAAGGGCAGGTAAAACCCTCTCAGGAGCTCCCTGCATAGTCTGCCTCCTGTCCCCATTGTGGCATCCTCCTCCACCCTGTGTCCTCATCAGGAGCCGGGGGGTCCTTTGGGGCTGCTTCTCTAGGTGCTCTGGGGAAGAACTTCTAATACGCTTGTTTGTCTAAACTGGTGCTGGAGGTGCTCCAGAAAAAAGTGAGATAGGTGTGGCAGCCTTCAGTGAACGATCTCAAAGCACATGGTCATGGCACTGAGATCCTTAAATGGAGTTTATGTTGGGATGAGGGGTTTTTTGTGTTGAAGACCAACTTGTTTGCAGGAGGAGGATCAGTGAGATTAGGTTACAGAGATTTTGCAAACTGACAGTGAAATCAGCCCAGAGTCTTCACTGAGTTGCCAATAATTTCTGGTGTTTAAAAGCAGATTTGGAAATGTGATCTTGAGCTGGCCTTGTTCCCAAGCCCTCTCATTGCAAATTCTGTGAAGTTTTTCAAGCATTAAATTATTTTCTACAGATCATTTGTTACTACCCATCAGTTCACTGCTTGGGAAACAGAGATCCATCACTGCAGGCTGCTGTTAGGTGCAGGACTGGCATGGGCCACCATATGGGGAATTGTGAGGCATGTGGGCTCCTGTGCTGGAAGGAGCATCCCAAAGCCATAGAAACAGCTTCTGTCCTCATCACCTAGAGGCTGACTCTAGCCCAGTAGTGATGATCTGAAGGACTGATCCTTCAAAGTTCACCATTTTAGCAGCACTCCCTTACTGCTGTGAGGCAGGGAGCAAGTTACAGCACAGGTCTCTGTGTTTCACCCCAAAAATTTTATGTTTTCTCAGTGGCAGACGGGCTCTCAGAGGTAGTCATTAAATAATGGAGATTTTGAATCCCTTGCTTGTGGCAAATGCTGTACCAGGCTCTTGGGTGCTGTCCAGGGCCAAAAACAGCAGAAGAAGGTGTGCCTGGGGTTGAAAAAGGAATATGAGCAGAAACAACAGCAAAAGTAATCCTGACCAGTGGCTGGATTGCTGCCCCAGAGCTCCAGAGGGAAGGGAGTTTGAGCCAAGAACAGCTTTGTGTAACAATAGGAGCTTGAGATAAGGCTGAAGGAAAGTGTGTGGGCTCAGATACTTCTCCATCTCCTGTGTCTCCCTGAGTGGGTGCACTCGGGCTGCCTCCTGCCTCGACTTGTGGAGGTGGCATGCTGCAGTGTGCCGGTGAAAGCACAATGAAGGACACGCTCACACCTGCTAGGTTCAGCAGAAAGGAGGGAAAAGAGAGAGTTTATTTACACTTCTGATGCTTTATAGGATTCTCAACTCCACAAGAGATTGGAGGACATGTCACTTCTTCCTCAATCCCACTGGAGAAAAAAGATGCTCATCAAACTTTCTCTTATCACAAAAGGAACGAAAAACAGAAAATATGGTTAAATAAACATTGGCTATTGTTTACATAAAACTGTGTGAAAATTCTCTGACTCCAAGGTTAAAACAGAAGGCTTAGCAAAAAACAGAACAACACTGCAAGTGTTACTGACTCCATGAACTCTACAATGTCTTGCACTTTGCAAGCAACTGTGTTGGACTCTGCCACTTGGAGCATGATGCAGGTCTGCCTTGATGACTTTTTTGGGAGCATGATCCCACCACAGGGTGAACGGCCTAAATCCCTGTTTGCCTTTTAAAACCAGATTCAGAAATATGAACTTGAGCTGGCATGTAGCTGAGAGTGAAGTCTCCTGCACTGCCCATGGAGCAGCACATCTGGGAGCCAGGTCCTTGCCTTGGCCACGGGACAGGCAGCAGCTGAGCAGAGACCCAGGGTCACCAGCCACCCTGCAGGTCACTGGGGCTGCTCAAACAGGAGATAAAAAGGGACAGGTGGGAAATGTCTCCCCATTCTCCTGCCGCTTAGGCAGCTGGCATGTAAACTTGGATTTTTCTCAGACTGAGTAGGCAGCCTGCAAATGCATTGCTGGAGGCAGTGTCTTCACAAGCACCCTGTTACTGCTCACTGTAAGATCTGTTTCCTTGCTCGGACCCACTTGACCAGTCGACAGTGGTGTGCAACCTTGCAGCCTTAAGGACTCAGAAGAAAAAATGAGGGAAAAAAGAACTGATACCAGTATGGACTTTATTCTTTGCCACTGTAACAATTTAGAACTGGGAGCTGAGCTGTGTTCACACCATGTGGTGAACAGCCAGCCTCGCTGGGTGCCCCGTTCAGGACTCAGAACTGGGCAGCAACCAGAAGACACTCAGGAGTGGGAAATGTCTCTCCCTGCTCCTGGCCACATTACTAGCACAGAGCTCAAGGAACCACATCTCTCTTTTCATCTTTTAGAAAGGTGGATGGAAGGCGTGGACCTTTGACGAGACTCAGAGGAGCTGCTAAGGTTGCTGTGAGCTCTGCTGCTGTGGGTGCTCGGAGACACAGCCACTCAGCTGTAATGGCAAAAAGCTTCGTGCTGTTCCAAGAAAAATATGAGATTTGCACAAATAACAGGATTTGTGATCAGAGCTGCCAGAAGAGGGGGTGCAGGGCTTTCCCAACAACTCACAACGGCTGTGGTCAAGTTTCGCAGAGCTCTGGATACCGGGATCAGGCAGTTCTGGGAGACTTCTGCAGCCAAGTGCACTACTGCTGACTAACCTGCTCCTAAGAACATGTGAACCAGCTCTTCTGATCCTTCTCCCATGACAGTGTTACCCTGTGGGCAGCTGGTGTAGACCTAAAAAGGATAATAGCCCATGAAACCAAAGAACCTGCATCTGCAGGATTAACCAGGCTACTATTAACAGCGTGATGGCTTGTTTTGTGAAGTGACTGGGACAGCTACCTCCAGTATTTGGCAAAGATTCACTGATCTAAGTGAAAGCAGAGTTTATAAGTCTAGGAAGACTGTGGTTTCTTCCCTGTCTGGCAAAATTTTCTTACTGATTTGGATTTCATACTGTTAAATACTTTAAAAATGCATTTCTCTTTGTGAAGCAGCTTATTTCTTTTCCCTGGTTTCTCTCTCCTCCAGACTTTACCCAAGCAAACTCAGCAGCCCAGTTTCACTCTGACAGCTCCTGATTCGGCTGGAAGCCAGTCTGTGGATCTGAAAGATGTGTTGACATGTAATTTTTCCACTCCTACTGCATGTAAACTGTCCACTATTCCCCTTTATTGCCTGGAGCTAGAGAGAGGTGCAACGGCAAAAGACTGCAAGTCAAAACCATGTGTTAGCTACCCTTGTGATTACCCGGTGTTTTTCTGGACCGTACTCTGCAAAATAATGCTCAATTTCATCCATGCTCAATTTCATTACCTGCTACTTTTCGCATAAAACTCAGGCTATCTTTCTGCTCTTGACTTTGCTGTGGTGTTTCAGACAGAAATAAGGGTGTTTCCCAGCCCAGGCTGCTGTCCTCCCTACTGGGAATGGTACTCCCATTCAAATGGGGGTAGTGGAGGAAACTGGGACTCCTGGGGTTTGGCATCAGTCAGTCATCTGTCATGGATCTAGTCAGAAACTCTTGACCCACCTGGCCACCTGGTTTGCTAGGTGTAAAAGAACAAAGATAAGAATTAAGAGGCATAAATGAGATCCTCAGGGGGAAAGTGCTTTAAAAGGAAAAAGTATGTTTAGAATTTCAGTCTTGTGATTCAAAAGGTGTCTTTATTTCATTTTTTAATGAAGGCAGAAATGCAGCGAAGTATGTAAGGGAGGAAATTCTAATATTAGTATCAAACTCATAAATGTTTTACTTCCTCATTTAGGAATCATTTAATAACTGGCAGTTATTCTCAGTACATGGAAGTCTCTGCCATGAGGTGTTGAAGCCAAAACTCATTAGGATTAAATTAATAATAATGTTTATACAGCTACACTGAGACTATCCAGAGCTGCTGTGTCAAGGACAGGGAATGATTCTTGTCTGGCACATACAGAGCTGCTTGGCTGTAGCAGGAGGGGTGAGGGAGGAGTTGTTCTTCACCCAGGATGGTCGCAGCGTCCTGCCCCAGAGCTGCTGAATGTCTCTGGAGCTGATTTGGGATGTTGGGCCCTGTGGCCTGGAGGTTGCTGCACTGTGCCAAGATTAGACTGTGGCAGGGCACGGGGAACGTGCCTGACAGCCACATTCAGCCTCTTGCTTGCATCAGCCTCAGGTAATGTGTGAATTACAGCATCAGCTCTGCTGGCTGTCTCTGCACACTTCTGTCACAAGCCTTCTTACACAAGTCGTCCCCAGTTGCTTCCCAAGCCTTGCTGCTGCCCCTTCCCCAGGCACTGTGGGATGCACACACAAACTGTTGGATGGGAGGGTTGTGCTGGAAGGAGAAACGTGAGCAGGAGTGCCAAGGTGCAGCTTACCTCGTAGCACAAGGGCAACCAGGTGCTCATTTTCATGTAAACGAGACTACTAAACCTGTGCAGTATGATGGAGAAGATGGGTGGAGTCAGCTACTAACAATACTGTGTTATTCACGAAGCACTGACACCTTGCAGGCTCTTGTGAAGATTAGGTGCCTCCTCTGAAGAGTGCAGAGTTTAGGGAAAGTTAGGGAAAGAGTTAGGGAGGGTTTAGGGAAAAAATTGCAGAAAATGGGAGCTCACAGACTGTGTGCCAGAATCTGGAGCTTGTCATACCGGCATTTCCCGTGTGAATGCTGAGACATGGATTAATGACTAGGCAGCAGGTTTATGAGCACCCCAGGAGAAGTTTGGTTCTGCAAAAGGTGATCCCTTCCTGATAGTGAAGCCGTCAGGGAGCATCCATGCACCTCTGATACAGCTGTGTCTTCTTAAACTGATGTCATGGTTCAATCCCAGCTGGCAACCCAGTACTGTGCAGTCACTTGCTCAATCCCCTCACTCCTTGGTAGGATGGGGAGGAGAATCAGGAGAAAAAAACAGGTAAAACTTGTGGCTTGAGATAAGAACAGTTCAATAACTGCAATGAAGTGTAACATAATAATACCAATTATAATAAGAAGAGTAGTAACATATAATGATAATAAAACTGAGAGGAAGAGAGAGATAAAACCCAAGAGAAACCAGTGCTGCACAGTACAATCGCTCACCATCCACTGACTGATGCTCAGCCCACCCCCAAGCAGCGATCAGTGGCTCCTGGGCAACTCCCCCCAGTTTATGTACTGGGAGTGATGTCCTATGGTATGGAATATCCCTTTGGCTAGTTTGGGTCAGCTGTCCTGGCTGTACTTCTTCCCAGCTTCTGGTGCACCTGCTGGCTGGCAGAGCATGGGAAACTGAAAACTCCTTGATTTAGAGTAAGCACTACTAAACAACAGCTAAAATATCAGTGTATTACCAACATTGTTCACATACTTAATCCACACAGCAGTGCACCAGTTACTAAGAAGAAAATTATCTCAGCTGAAACCAGGACAACAGGGAACAGAAGTCCTTTGGGAAAGGAAAGATTGATATTATAAAATATGGAGAAAAAACAGCAGCATTTTAATAACTGCAAGCGACCAGCTAACACTGTGCAGGTTGGTTCAAAATGATATTTTGTACAAAATAGCATTTTATAAAAGGAAAGGAAATTCTGCAACCCCCAGGCCTTGCCTGTTTATATGAAATCCACTTATGTCATCTGCTCATATAGACTGAGCAGAGTATCAGAGTAAGAAACCAGAGTCCAGGTTAATTGGGGAGCAATCTGCTCTCCTCTCTAGACAGTACTGCTACAGCTGCTTTCTCTAGAGCTTTCTTCAGTTACAGGTGTTTTTAAACCTATTCTTCCCTGTTATTTTCCAAGAAATTCCCTCCATTACAGCAGATGGTGCTGAGGACATGGCTGGACTCCAGTGGGACCACTAAGGGCAAAAGGAGAAGGTATCAGGGACAACCCAGATGCAACTGGAGCCCTCAGCGGAATAATAAATGAGCGAGGAAGCTCCCAAATATAATCCTCAGGATAGCATTGGGTGGGGGGAGAAAACTGCTGCATCTGCCTGGTTTTATTCCAGCAAAGTGTGTGGGCAAAGCTCCTGCTTGTCTGCCTCGGGCAGGGTACCGTGAGTGTCACAGCATGGAGAGAAGGAGCTCTCAGAAGGAATTCCTGTCTCATTTTTGAGTCTGTTGGGTGGGGGTAGCTGGGCCCCTGCTATTTCTGTGCCTCTCTTCCCAGTAAATACCCTGCCCAGACTCTGCTCCCCACTCACCGCTGAGAGCAGCAGGCAGAGCTGAAGGGAGCTGGGGAAGCTATGACGAGTTTTAAAATGGAACTTAACAGGTTTATGGATGCAGATGTACGACGTGTCTGCCTGCAGCACCACTGCAATTGGCCTCTCCTGACTGCATTTTCCTGAATTGCGGAGGGACATCCTGGATTTATCCAAAATCCGGCTGTCACAGGGCTTTTGGCATAACTGCAAGGGCTGGGGGGCTGTGAGGGCTGGAGGGAAATATCCAGGTGCTTCTGCAAAGGTCAGGCAACATCTCTGTCCCTCTCACTCATGCCTGGGCACCACGGGGTTGGAAAGCCTCAGCCAGTCCAAGCAAAACCAGAGCTAAATTCTGCTCGATCTGAACATCGATTTAACTAAGTCAATTTGATTATGTTAGCTGTATCGAGGATTGCGTCACTCTGCCGCGCAGGCAGAGGTGCTGCGTGTAACACCCGCCCCCTCACCTTAAAGCCACCAACACTTTTGTTTCACTGGAAGAGTCTGGGCCTGCGTTCACCATCCCGGGAATCCTTGCCAGCTCGTGTCTTTTCATTTGTGTCAGTCAGGGGACGCACAGGGCAAGGCAAGGAAAAAAACGGTTTGCTGCCTTATTGGTTAAAAAAAAAAAAAAAAAAA
>VYXC01009560.1:1898503-1933197 GCA_013397175.1 Platysteira castanea
CCCTGCCGCGGCTTGGGGGCCGATCCCCGGTCCCGGGGACGCCCGGGCCCGGCGGTGTGACCGTGCGGGGGCACCCACTCGCCGCCTGGCCCGTCTTACCCGCCCCTAGGACGTGTCCCGGGGGTGGAATGGCTCATCAGCCGGGCCCTGCTGCCGCCAGCCGGATCCTGGCTAGGCCTGCGGAGAAGCCATAGCTGCGGCATTGGAGGTGTCTCTTTAAAGAGCCAAGTGGTGGCAACTCTCATCCTGAGTCACAGCCACTTATGTAAACTGTTGCCATGGGAGCCGAGCATCTCTGCAATTATATAAGCAGGTTCTCGGGCAAAAGCAGCGGCAAGTTGGACTGTATGCCAGTGGCTGGCACTTTACACAATTGCTTTCCTGGATCTGCACATGTAATCTGTCTCGGCTGAACACTTGGTTCTTAATGCCACCTGAGGTTTGATCTTGGGTGCGCAGCTGAGTGCGGACAACTTCATAGTCTGAACAGGTGCAGAGCTGATAACATTTTATTCTCTTCTGGCATAGAGTAATTCCCTTTTGATGTCTCACCATCTAACTAAGAGAGTGGTTAGGCAGATAACACTGTCAAGCTTCCCAAGCTGGTGGTTTTTTACCCCATAAGATATTGTTTCTTACCTGTGGTGAAAGAATACTCTATCTGGCAGCCATTGATTAGTGTTTTGAAATGTCTTTTGAATCAGCTGTCTCTCTGTTGTACAGTAGGCGGGAAAATTGTGGAGAATTGTTCAGTTAAGCCTTATGCTACCTGTTTGTTTTTTGGTTGGTTTTTCATTTGGTTTTTTGTTTGTTTGTTTTTCCTCCTGGAGTTAGATGTGCCTGTTTGGAGAGGGGAAACTAATCTGATTCAAAGCCCTTTGGGGCCTGAGCTTTCCAGAATGATCTTTATTCTGATATTCAAGACTAAACTGCATTCATTGACCTTAAGAACACCACATTACACAAAAGCTTTAGCTATGCTGTCATCTGTTCTGGAGGCTTGGTGCTTCGGAGCATATTAGTGATGTGGGGTTCTGCAGTGAGCTGGGTGGGCCTGTGTCACCCAGGCCTCACATGGGGGTGCACAGAGCTGCTGGGGTAACACACTCCACCTCCCCAAAGCTGTTGTTGTGATTCCAGCTGGGATAATTTTATGCCAGTATCTGGAACAGTGCTGTGTGTTGGATTCAGTATGAGAAAAACGTTGATAACACATTGTTTTTGTAGTTGCTCAGTAGTACTTACCCTAAATCAAGGACTTCTTAGTTTCTCATGCTCTGCCAGGGAATAGGTGCACCAGAAGCTGGGAGGGACCCCAGCCAGGACAGCTGACCCAAACTGGCCAAAGGGATATTCCACAGCCAGAATGTCATGCCCAGTGCATAAACTGGGAGGAGTTACCCAGGAGCCACCGACTGTACATCACTGGTTTCTCTTGTGTTTCATTGTTCCCTTTTCATTACGATTATTATATTTTATTTTACTTCAGTTATTGAGCTGTTCTTATCTCAAGCCGTGAGTTTTTCTGATTCCCGTTCCCACTCCAGGGCACAGGGAAGGAGTGTGTGACTATGTGATACTTAGTTGCTGGCTGAGGTTAAACCACAACAGCTGTGCAGCGGTGGGAGCACCCCAGCTCACCAGTGTGTTACAGAGTATTAGCCGGCCTAATCTTGCTTGCCTCAATCAGGCCTTGGGGTAGCGAGACTGTGTGGAAGAACTACATAGTATCTCAGCGAGTAGCAGAACTAAGGAATTGCAAAAGATCAGGGAGTGGTTGCATGGGAAAAGGTGATGCTGTCTAAAGGCTTGGCTTTTAGTGAGAGGAGGTGTTGAAGCTGCACTCAGAACCTGGCATTCCCAACTTTTCTGATGTTGTTTGAGTATGTACAAGCCTGGGGTAGTTGTGGTAGCGACCTGAATTTCTTTTCATTCTTCTTGTTGAGCCTGTGGATAGAGCACATAAACCTGCTACATTCTAATGGCACTGGCAGTTGCCAAGGCTAGACACTTCTGGCCAGCATGCTCTGCTCACTCCTTAGCCTGCTCCCTGATTCCCTCCCTGACTCCTCTCTAGGGAAAGATCCAGCTGGAGTTCCTTGGCAGCCTGATTCTGGTTGGGATTTGGCAGGGAATAAAAGCTTACTGTCTGTGCAGGCATCTACTGTGGTTGGTGATGGTGCGTGTGGGTGCACAGTTGTGTCCTTAGGCCTGTGTCAGTGGCAAAGGGACTGTGGGGCACCAGTGGCCTGCCAGGCTGCAGGGTTTTGGGCAGTTCTGTTTCTGTAACTGGTACCCCTTTGCCAGGGATGCTGTAAGGGAATGCCTAATGTTCTGCTAGGTCCTTGCTATCTTACAGTGGGAGAAAAATCTGTGCTTAACATTCACTTCTTTGACAAATGGCTTAGGATAAACTTTTTCTAACTTCTGCAAGTATTTAAGACCTTTGCCAAGTCCTTAGCAAAAGGACTGAAAACAACTGCTTAGGCAGCTGGATTTAGTGGATATTTATTGTATCTTAATGCACACATAATATATAAGGAAGTGACTCGATCAGTATTGGACAATTATAAGGATGTATTTTTCTTCTGCTTACTGGCTGGCTAATTAAAGCATGTGGAGGAGATAACACAGAAACTGCCACTGAAGCTTCTACTATTAAAGTGCCTTTTTTTTTTTTTTTAACTCTGAAAGAACTTAATTACACTGAAGTGCTGTGGGGGTAGCTGAGTGTGCTCATGTTGATGACATCTTTTGTCTTCTGAATCTGATATCCACCCACATGCTGGAGCATCCTAGCTGTTACCTGGCTACTGCTGCTTCCTGCTGTTTTGTGGGGAATCTGATTTCTGCCTGAGTGGTATTGACAGTGCTTTTTGCCGAGGTGGTTGGCCAGCACTAGTGTTGTTTAATATCTGAGGTAAATACAATTCATAATGGTGTGTGTGGTCCTGGTTTCCTCTTTGTCTCATTGAGACCAGCCTGCGTGTGTTTGTAAAATTTGTGAATGCTTCTGATGTATGTAGAGAAAGTGGATGTAGGCAGCTTGGCTTTCAGGTTCAATGATGTTGGTCTAAAACAGTACCAATGTGAACCCCTGGGGCAGCACGTGGGACAAAGGTGCTTTGTCACTGCATCTTGCACTGGAGCTGTGGCTGAGGGATACCAAGATGTGCTTGGAGACAACTTTGGGTTAATTCTTTCTGGCCCTCCACTTGTGGCAGCTCTTTGTGGGGTTGTTCTGTGGAACGTGCCCAGGCGCAGATGTGCTTTAAACATAATCCAACAAAATCTTGACCTAAATCAGCTGGTGTAGTTGTGGCATAGACACATCCTCAAAGCTGTCAACAGAGCCTGGTGGGCTGGTAAGTAGAAGACAGAAGCTCTTGGCAGCAGTGCTGCTGTCAGACCTGTTGCTTGTGAAATGACACTGCTGCACACACATGCGGGATGAAGGCATCTTTCAATCCTTATTGCCATTTCGCCTTCAGCATTTTTGTGCAGTAGTCTTAAGTGACAGCAGTGACAAGCTGCCATCAAAGGAGTTGCCTCAACAGTATTTGGAAAGTGACTGATCAGGATTAGTGGAACTAAACAGAAGATCCAATTTCAAACTTGTTCCCTGATCTTGTCTGTCATCGTGTTGCAGTTGTATTTGCTGGCCCGTGTACGTAGGAAGGAATAACTTGTGGTGGGGGAAGAAGGCAAGGGTGTCAATTCAGAGGTTTATAGTATTAGTTAATTACTTAGTCACTTAAAGTTGCTTTTGTTTTTTTTTTTCCTTTGGAAACAAGCTTTTCTATCAAGCTGATCCAGTAATTACTTTCCAAACTCTGCTGCAGATGAAGCTTGTATGAATCTAATTAGCTCTGAGCTGCTGTGTGGCTGCTAGCTCCAGTGTTGCCTCATGCAAGATCTGCCTTGAAGAAATGACGTTCCGATCTGTTTCATCTGTAGTAACTTGGTTTCTACCCAGCTGCAGTTTGTTGATACCCACAACTGGTTATACAGCCCCTTCAAGAGGTGTTGGAGAGCTGCCCCATCTGGGGAGGTGTTGGCACAAAAGCAGGAAACTCCAAGTTCTGCCTGCAGCAATTCAAGCACAGAGTGCTTCTCCTGATGCTGAGGTGGTGCTGCAAGGGGCTGACATCTCTATACGGAGATAATACTGCTGGCCCCTGTGACCTGGCCTGTGGGTCTAATCCGAAGGCTGTTGATACCTGTAGTAAGGCAGCAGGGCCTTTGAAATGGGGGTCCTGTCTGCCCCCCGGGGTGTGCAGTGCTGTGGGAGAGAGCAGCTCCTCTGGAGCGCTACCCTCTGGAGACAGGAGCTGTTATGCAACGGGGCGATGCAGCAGGGTTTAAGTGACCTCTTCTGGGCAGGAGCTTTCAGCAGCTGTGTTGGGTGGGCCTGACAGACTTGTTCTGCCTGTTAAGCACTTAATCCCCTCCTGTCCATCCAGTGTGCTCTGCTTAGCATCCATGATGCAGTTTTAAACGTTTCTAGCTTTTGCCCTCTCCTGTCTAATCCCTGTAATGCTGCAAGCTGGTCAGTTCTGAGTTTCCTGTGTCTGCTGGAGCTGGTGCCCTGCATGGGAAGAAGATGGGTAGGTGTTGCTGGTGCCTGGACTCCCTGAGCAGCTGGGTCTAAGCCCTGCTGTCAACTGCTGCTTTTCCGACTTCCTGTGAAATGCATTGCCTAAAAAAATGGCTTGGATGTAAACCGTAGTTTTAAATAAAAGGCTTAAATAACTCTTAGAGGTCTTGTGCCTTCACCCACTGTGTTCTGTGTAAATGCACTGTAGGAGTGGGTTCATGGAATACCTGCTCTAATAGCAGGTGCTCACAAGTGCTACAGTAGAGTCTGGCATACAGCATTTACTGTAAGGCTGCGCACAGGACTCTGCGTGCCGTTCACCCATATGCTTTTATTGCTATTTTGGGACAGGCTGGCTCAACCATTTCTGGACCAGCTGGAGCTATATCCTAGTAGGCAACATCCCCAGGCAAGGCTGTTGCCTTGTTTTTTAAAGCTAAACTATCCATGTAATTGCAGAGCCCCCACTATCCTGTATTTTTAAGTCTCTAAATGCCACTTCTGCTGTTTGAAGTCAGTGTTGCTCCATCCTCCTTTGCAGAAAAGGAAGATGCCATTTTCCCTTGAATGGAGGATGGAACAGCTTTCCAAAATGAAAGCACTCTTGTTGCAGAATTGACAGCAATATGTTCCCTTTCAGTGTTTCATTTTCTCAAAACAGTGCTTCCTTCTGATAATGGACCTAGGCTGTCCCTCCTTTGGAGTGGCTGCGCAGGGAGATGCTCAGATAATAATTTGTAAGGGGATAGCTCTGTGCTGCCTGTTTGCAGCCATGATGAATGAGCTGCCTTGTTTCAGAGGTGAAGTTGTGTGTCCCAGAGCCCAGGACACTACGCAAAACAAGTCTAATACTACACTGAGTTCACTGCTGCTGCCTTTTACCAGCCTTGGCTATAATAACCGAAACTAAGTCCAGCCAATATTTAGGTATGTAAAATTCATCTAGCCATTTCTACTCTCAATATGCCACTGCTTTGGCTTTGACTAATTTTTTTTTGGTTGTTTTGTGGGGTAGTTCCACTGAATTCTTAACAAATACAGCTCTAAATACTTAAGCCTAAATACCATTGCTGGCCACTTTTGCCCAAATACTCAGCTGTATTGCAGTATCACCTGTAGATGAATGTTACACCTGCACATCTTGGAAGATGGGTATAGGCAAGCCTGAACAAGGCCCAGCACTTGCTGGTTGACAGCAAGTAGAAAGCATGCTGGCAAGGCTAACACCTAGCAAGAGAGCATAAGGCTTGCCTTAGGGGAATTCTGGGGCATAGAACAAGCCTTGATATCTTTACCCTCCAAGTGTGAAGTGAGTGTAAGAGTAAATGGATGTTTAACCAACGTGCCAGGCAGGTAACTTCTATTTCATCAGAACTGGATGGATGCAGAATTGAAAATAAAGCAGTGTCAGATTGGGCATGTACGTGCTTGAAAAGACAGCAATTAGCTGTGAATGGAATGTTTGCTATTTCGTCACAGGATTGGCAAGACCTTCTGCTTTTAGTGATGACACTAAAAGACACTTGGGTAGACACTTGGGTAAAAATTGCACTACTTGTCCGTGGTCAACCTGTCAATATGTAAGCAAGCCCTAAACCAGATGAACTCCCTATGACAATGAAGGAATTCCTTCTGTCCATGCCAGCGTATGCTGGTGGCGGCTGAAAGTGCTGAGACTTGGAACAGAGGTGGCTTGGAGCTGGTCCCCACCAGAAGCAGAAATAGATGGCATGGTAGAAAACTTGCAAGATTGGTGTGTTTATATCAGCAGAGTTTGAGTGATCCCTGTGTGTGTCAGAAGACAGCATCTAAAGATGAAAGGTGGACACTCTAAGGGAATTGGTTACTAGTGGACTCCTACTCTCTCAGGTGAATAAAAGGCTTTAGCTGCTTTATACATAAAAGGCATGGTTGGCCTAAAAGTCACTGAGATGTCAGATCACAATGTCTGCCTGTGCCTGCCCACGATGTTTAGAGGCCATGTTCAATGTCTAGCATACACTTTCAGCTTGTCCACACTACTGCTAAAGATTTGCAGGATGGAGAATGAAAACAGGGTTCCTTGTATGTACTTTTCCGTAGTCATATTTCACCAATGTAATGTAAGCAGTATATTTGATTAGCTTGCTCATTATAGAGTAATGGAATGGTTTAGATTGGAAAAAATGATTAAAATTGAATCCAACCATGAACACAGCACTGCCAAATCCACCCCTAAACCATGTCTCAAAGTGACTCATCTATATATCTTTAAATACTTCCATGCATGGGGACCCAATCACTTCCCTGGGCAGCCTGTTCCTATGCCTGGCAACACTTTTGGTGAATATATTTTTCCTCATATCTAGTGTAAAACTTCTTCTGATGCAGCTTGAGGCCATCTCCTCTTGTCCTGTCACTTCCTGCCTGGAAGAAGAGACTGATCCCCCCCTGGCTACAGCCTCCTTTCAGGCAGCTGTACAGAGATCAAGTCTACCCTGAGCCTCCCTTTCTCCAGGCTAAATAGCCCCAGCTCCCTCAGCTGCTCCTCACAGGACTTGTGCTCCATACCCCTTCCCAGCTCTGTTTCCCTTCTCTGGACATGCTCCAGCCCCTCAATGGCTTTCTTGTAGTGGGGGCCCCAGAACTGAACATAGGATTTGAGGTCTGGCTTCACTGGTGCCACAAACAAAGGAAAACTAGTGCCTCCCTAGTGCTATAGTGCAAGAAGATTGTTTCTTAAGGAGCAGTTGTTTCTCTGTGTTTTTATTAATCAGTATTTTATATAATGCTGATTCAGTCTTCAGTGGTGATCTAAAATTGCAGTGATTCAGCCTTTAAATTCTCTCTCACAAACCTCACTCTCCATACTCAGTGCCTGGAGGACTTTTCCTGACCTCTTGCTATGGAAGGCTTAAATGTGTGGGAGAAATGACCCTTGGAGAATAATGCCTGCAGAGTGAGGTACTTTAAATGTACAACATAATTCACTGATCAGGTAGTGAGGGTGATGTCCACCATTTTGTAAGTTTTTGCTTCACACTCTCCTCTCCTTCATAAGCAGAAAACCATAACAGAGATATATGTATAAACAGGGAGCTTGAAAATGAATCACTTTTTTCAGAGGAAGCTCTGGTAATATGAGGGATTTAATATTGCACGTACTCTTATCAGACTTCATCTCTGACTGGCTAGCAGCATCTATGTGGCATTCAGAGCTCCATCTGTTTGCCGTCTGAGAGATGCAAGGATGAAATAGTGAAGACAGAAAATCACTGGAAACAGTCTTTAAATTCTGCCTGGAGCTGTTGGTTATCTGTAACCTCACCAGTGAAAGGCATTTTTAAGTATGTGAAAGCTGTATTGTAGTCACTAAAGAAAGAATGAAGACATTAAGCAAGGTACATATCTGTTGCTAAGGAAGTAATGACTTCTTGCATTTCTAAAAAAAGCACAGCTTCAATGATGTATTGAGAGGCTGTGCAAATCAGACATTAATATGTTGTCGTTGGGAGCTTAAAACATACCTTTTTTTTGTTTAGAGAAAGAAAAAGAAGAGCAGGAAAAGCAGGAGAAGGAAGAACAAGAGAAAACTGCAGAACATGCTTCTGTAAAGGAAGCAGACAAAACCAGCCGTACAGGACGACGTCCGAGCCGAAGTGCCTTGTCCAGTCGTAACGATCGAAAATCAGCCAAAAGTCCCCAAAGGACAGATGCACCAAAGGAGAATAAACATCCATTTGCTCTGTATGGGTGGGGAGAAAGGCAGACGGATACTGGAAGCCAGAAAACTCACAATGTCTGTGCTTCTGCTTCGGTGAATGAAGTAAGTAAGAGCTTCTATTTGATTAAAAGGCAGTGACAACTTAGTGCCTAGACATGTCTTTGTATCTAGGTAAAACTTCTCAGGGGTCCCTTTATTTGAATGTATGGAGATACCAGAAGTAGATTCTAGCAATAAACCTGAAGAGTCTTGACATGCCCAAATAAGAGCTCCTTACTGTTAGTTGGTTTGACTAATACTTGCAAGTTCTAATTAAAACCTGGCAGTCGTGTTTTTGGCTGTTACAGTGTTACCAGAAAAACTGCCTTTTATAAAAGTATTTCTGCATTCTGAACCTCATGGAAACAAGAAAAGCAGGCAGCTGGCACCAGGCACACCACAGCAGGCAGGTATACAAACACTGGTGAAAGAGTGACTTCTGCTGGGGCACTTCCCAGACGAGGAGCCTGAGATGGTACAAACGCTTTTCTGCTAAAATGTCTTGTCTAGCAGCCTGTTTTGGTGGGCTGCCAGTAGGAAATGTTGCTCGCAGCAGAATGGTCTCTCAGATGGCTGACGGATTACAGGGCTGGTGTAAATATTAGCAAAATAGCACAAATAAAATTCATGTGGTCGTGGACAGCACCAGGATTCTGCTGTACTGGGGCTCTGTTTCCTGACTTAGAAACAGCAAGGGAGTGTTATAATAGATCCATTTCTTTCTTCTCTATAACTCTCCTAGGCTGGTAAAACATAACCATTAATGCATCTCTGCCAGTCTCTTGTCCTTATCTTACTATTAATGCAGAGTCTGAACCTATGGCACAAGATACCTGAGGATTGAGGTGGGGGATGGTCATAATGTGCAGGATGGAGCTGGCCTTTGGGCTATTTTGGAAGGGGTTTGAAGCCCAGATTTTTCCTTCCTGGACAGTTCAACCCTTTGAACAAAATGAGCAACTTGGGCCTTGCAGCTTTGGAAAGAAGAAGCCTTTCTTGATAATGGACACTTATGCTGAATTGATAAGCTTTGGTCAGTGCCCAAAAGAGTTGACTGGTGCTTTATGTTGAAGCCTAGAAGAGGCTGAAGCCTGACTTGAGCAGATGTATTTACTTTATCTTAGACTTCTAACATTTCTTATGCTAGAAACAGTAATGGAACACCTCAGGGTGGTTCTTGAGTTTGGACTGAACAGACAGAATCTTCCTGAAACACTCCCAAATATGTAATGTTTTGTCACTGAGGAAGTTTCTTTATGTATGAACTGACTACTTACTGCCTGCTGAGGTTACTCTTTCTTGCATGTCTGAAAGGTGTTTCTTTCTCCTAATTGAGATGGGAGACAGTTTTCAAACTGGAGATAGAAACAAACAAACATGGAGACTGGCTCTTCATCTTAAATTTTTGGGGAAATACAATTTATTAATATAAAAAGGTATGTAATTGTGTGTTCAGCATATTGTCCAAAATTAAGATCTTTAGTCTCTAGTAAGGCATCTCTAGGGTTTGGTCTTACTAATATGGCTTAGGTTTTAAGGGATGCTTGGGCATATTGAGGGGTGTTTAAGGTTTTAAATGATAGAAGTAGAGAATTGAAGGTTTTAGACTACATCTGAGTAAGACTACCAAATATTCAAGATTTTTGCAATCATTTAATAATTTTAAGTGTGAAAGATAATGCAGAACAGAATTTGAAGCACTTTTCATGAAAAAAAAGAAATCTGTGTTCAGTAACTGGTACAAATTACAGAAGAAAATACAACCTTGCTCAAAATCCCTGTTCCTTCAGGATAGAGACTGAGACGAATTAAAAGCGATCCTTGTCATTCCTGAGGGGTTCCTAGGCTGTTTTCCTACTGTAATGCTAACTCTGGTCTTTTAGATACACGAATCTGCTCTACGAGCAAAGAACAGGAGACAAGTGGAGAAAAGGAAGCTTTCTCAGAGGCGAGTGCGATCAGCAGAGGCAGAAAACACTTGGCGAACAAAGCCCTCCCCACCAGACAACCCTTGGATGACAGAGTACATGAGATGCTACTCAGCAAGAGCTCTCTGAACCTGGATTCCCTTAGGCATCCTCAGAAGAAGTTACGCATATCAGGACACTGGTGCAAGGAACCAAACTACTTATGCAAGGTTTTTATAGGGAGTTTCCAGCTGTTAAAATATTTGTTACAATGTTTTTATCTTGGCTACCTACCTCACAGTGGGGTGTATCCTTGGAGCCATAGCATTTGAAGAGGCTTTTAGATATAACTACCCAAACTTTTAAACAATTCCCCTTTTGGGAATTTTTCTAATGCTTCATTTAGGTTGTTTTGAGGGTGGGAGGGGGAACCTTAGCATACAGGGAGCCAAAGCAAACACTTTTTTGATCATGGTTACAAATAATCTGTTTTCCCTTACTTAAATTACAAATCACTGGGAGATGGTATTGGGGAAAGACTTTAAAGGAGTGATGGAGGTGCCTTTGTATTTATAAAATGATTTAAAACTTCTATGAAAATAAGCATATGAATGAAGACAGGCAACAGGAAGCCAGTGTGTCTGGTAATCAGCACTAATAAATGGAGATGCTTTAGGCAGGCAAATACCAAGTATTGTCTGTACACAGAAACGTTAAAAACAACAACAAAAAACCCAAACAAAAAACAGCCTTGTTTGGTTAGTGAATCTGCTGATGCTAACATTTATCACTGTTTCTAAGGTCATTAGAATAAACTACTCATTTTCAGGGCAAGAAACAGCTACAGGATCAATTTGCTGTGGCTGTTCCTGTTGTACCAAATAACTAATGTAGACAATCATTATCTGATAGCTGCCGCTCAAACAGCAGTTACTTGTTCTACAAACATAGAATTGTACCACTGTACTATCCTTGTGGTCACACTTAGTCTGTACTTAATCATGTAAATGCACTTATTGAAGGAGAGGGCTGGCTCCTTTCTGGTGAGATCTATTTTTAACACTTCAGAGTATCTATTATGATCAGTGGGGGTCAGAGTGCAATATGCATTCTGCTTGGAGGTATTGTACAAATATATTGTTAAAGGGTTTAAACTTGAAAATTGTTGTGATAAAACTTGTAGATGAAGTCCTGAGAAACTTGCTGCCTCTTGAAATTGGTGCAGAGCCCCTCACTTGTGGGGGGATGGGGAGGGGGTAAGGGCTAGGGAAAGGAGGGGTGTATCCTTTAGTAAACAAGAACATATAATGAAGTTTGAACAGTTTTGTTTCGTAGGTCCTACTTCTACATAGTAAGACATTGTGATATCCTTGGTGGTTTTTTTTCCCTCAGGTGGCTGTAAATTATCTTTTTTTCAGTTTGCTAACTACGCTTTAGGCAGATGATTGCTGTGGTTGTGAGCTTCAAAGTTTTGTTCAGATGTGTTGTGTGTTAGTTACCTATGTTGGTTATCTCGGTTTAGTTGTTTTGAAGCTTGTGTTTTACAGGCTGGACACTTCCCCACAGGAAGCATACTTGCACTTCTGCAGCAGAAACCTGCACTAGTTTTAGCTTAATTCCACAACCTCAGTGAGCAGGACTCTAGAATTACTATTGCAACAGAGTACACACGCTTAGTGAAAAGTCTGATTGTGTTCTTGAAGAAAGTAATTGTGCAAAGGGTCCAAGCACTGCTGCCTCCTAGCGTCTATTGCATCACTAAACGTTTCATTACTCACAATTTAAATTTTGCTAGAATGTCCTAGAATCCATGAAATTATAATCTGCACTTTTTTTTTTCAACCTGCCTTTTAAACATAAAGCTATAAAAATACAGACAACTCTTGTTGAAGGCTACCTACTTAAGATCTTACAGCTTTTAAGTCTGGGAAAGCACAGTATGATTAAGAATGTTTTATACGCAGCAAAATCCCTGTATTTCAACTGCTAACTAAACCACAGGCTAGAACTTCCTGAAACTTTAGAACAGTGCCCAAAACTGGGCAAAAATATTCCAGAGGATGCCTTTACTCCATATGAGATTCTTTTGATTTCCTTTTATGCTGTGTTTTCCTCTTTAAACAACTGCTATAAATATGCTTAGTTTGTGTCTGATGCTGTTGCAATTCCAGAAGCCACCCAAGCTTTGCACAACAGTGTCCAAGCACCAACTCAGTAGTGTTTAACAGCCTTATTCAATAAAAACTTGCCTGTTCCTGTTGCCCACAGGCTTTGTAGGCTTTATGTAACTACAGCAGATGGATTGTGCCCTCAGTGCATTTTGTCACATTCAACTGTTTCCTTGATTGTGTAGGGCAGGACTCATCTTGCCACGCTTTCAAAGACAGCTTCTACAGTTCTTTCTTCCCACAGGGAATGGAGGAGCCGGGATGACTCTGTGCCTGCCTTAAGTACCCATGTTTAGATAAGATGTCTCTCCCATTAGGTGTTGGTGTTTTCAATAACTATAGGAGAGTTAAGTGTTTTCTGCCTTGGATACTGGGAACTAAACTTAAAAGATCTCCAACAGGCCTGTTCAGATGTTCAGAAGAGCATGAGAATTTTCAACGGCATCAAGGCTGCTGTATACTGAGGAAATTATCTAGTTTTAATCCTTGTCTGGTCAAGAGCTGTCCCCCACAAAGACCATTTACTAGAAGACAGCAGAGACACTGATAAGGTCTTGTGAGTCATTGTTGTGCTTTTTCAAATGGTCTGTAGCCAAAACAATCCTGGGTGCTATGTTGGTACTATCGGGGTCTAAAGTAATACAATGCATGAAGTGAGGGGTAAATTATTCTGCAGATCAGGTAGCCTTCCTGCATTTGGGCATTACTTGACTAAAAATACGCTATTTTGCTTAGACTACATGAAATAGTATAGTTTTGATCACTGCAACCTCTATGTGCAAGTACTTGGTCTGGAAAATTGCTGGTGTTTTGATATCAACAAATGAAAAGCCAATTGGATTGTAAAGCAGAACTTTGCAGATGTAAAAGCTTTAACTGTATTCCATAGATTCCTACAGGAGGTGGCCATTTTGCTTCAAATTGGACTCACTAGAAAAAAGAAAACCTAGTGAATGTCTCCCTATCAATTAAGGAATTTTTGAACTTCGTCTTGCATGGACTCTTGAATTTAGCCAAGTGGTGAACACTTCTCACTCCTGTTTTAGAACTAAAACTTTTTGGTAAGAAGACAGCAAATACTCAATTGTCCAAAGTCTTCATTAAAATTACTGTTTATTCCTTTATGTTTCTGAAAGTACTTAGCTAAGTGAAGCAAGAGTTTTACAATGTGTAATGCTGCAGTTTAACTATAGTGTTGTGAAGACTAGTGTTTACAGTGTAAAATGTTACCATGAAAACTGCGTAAGAATGTCCTGTAAAATACAGTAGCATGCCTGTTCAGTCACTGCTGTCACATCTTTGCAACTATGAAATACAGATTTTTTCACAGGAAGCTGAGATAGATAGTCAAGGTGATAGCTAAACTTAGAGCCAACTTTAACAAAACTGAGGGACAGACCTGAATTTCCAGAAAGAATTTTATCCAGGTAGCACATGCACATTTAAATTGAATTTTTAACACATAAGGAAGTGTATCTGTTCTCATTTTTTATGGTATAATGTAATGCCACTGAACTATAAAGGCCTCTCTGACATTTTTTTACTGTGATAGGGACCAAATGCTAGCAATCTGAGGGGCCTAATGTGTGGTAACCTGGATGTTCCAGTTTCTTTTCCAGCTCAGTTAGTGCACTCAGCAGCAAAGCCATAAATGGAGCCTGACTCAACACCTTGACAAGTAGCCCTGTGAAATTAGGGGTACAAGTGAATGGGAAGCTGCCTCAGCTATTGTTAGCACTGAATTCACTTTAAAAACAATAGGGAAATACCATCTAAGCTTGAAGCAATATGTGTTTTTTAAAGTTTTTAAACAGTATTTGTTTTTAATGCTTCTGTATTGTCTATTATTAATAGTGTAGTGTCAACTTGTACATGTGAATAAAGTAAGTGACACAAAGTGCCTGGACTGCTTGTAATGTGCTTTCTGGGGTCTCAGATTTTTTTTTTCCCCTTACAGGGCACTTTAGTCCCTGCACGCAAACTGTGGCTTCTGCTTGTCCCAAATAGTCTCTCCTAGAACGTAAGTGATAGGCTTCTGTAATGACTAAGGTTGGGTATGAAATTAGATCACAGTCACCATTCCAGTCTCTTATGTTCCTCCTGTAACTCTCCCAGATTCTTCACACCCTTTCCCAACTTGAATCACTTTTTTACCTCTATTATAAGAAAAGAACCCAGCTATAGTAGCTATCTGAAATGCTATGCCTTTAGAGCTTTGGAGGAAAAAGGATAATAGATAAAAACAGGAAGCTGTATCACTTAAGAGCAGGTATACACATGCAAACAGGAAAAATTAAGCTATTGAGTGCTGGCTACACTGAAGTTCTCTATGCCATGGGTTCTACATTAAATGAATGAGACTTTTTACTCTGTGGATTTACAATGTATTTCTTGACATTTTTATAGGGTTAATTCTTTCATCATATAAAATATAATGGAAATGAGGCACACAGAATACTCGGGTTTTTGTAGAGCATTCACTTTTTATAGGACTTAACTTGAGCCATACTGCATACCTAGTTGAATACAAAGAACAGGTAAGATGGGGCAGCTGTGAATTCTGTGTGAGTCGCCCAATAGTAATGTTATTGACTTCACTTTACAAAGATTGCACAAGTAAACAGGATTTGGTGTAAGACAATGTCTTGGGGTGATGTGTCCCCTATCACCGCTCTATGCCCAGACACTAATCTTGTGCCCTTCTGTGCCTTTAAAACTGAGTGCAAGAGAAAGAGAAAAAAAGCCAGGTGACCTTTCCAAAAGAGTTTTGTGTTCAAGGACACAGATACACACTCCTCTGCATGCTTCTGTGGTGGCAAGAGCAGGGGAAGCACCCTTCCTTTTTTTTTCCCAAGCTTTTTGGCTTTTTCTCAGGAGAGAGACAGAGAGTTAAAATTCTTTGCTGTTTAGACAGCTCGCTAGCTGAGGCAAGAACTTTCCTTGGACTGTTCTGCTCTGGTCTGGATCACCAGCACCGGGAGGCCCACGTCAGAGCCTGGAGGGGCCATACCCCAGCTCTGGAGAGAGAACAGCCACACCTACAGAAAGACTTTGAATTTTACCAGGTTCTCTCCACAGCGAGAGGTTTTATTATTTAGTATTATTCTTCTCCCGTGTGTTTGTTAAATAGGTTTTTTTCCCTTCTTTCACTTTCCTCCACGGAGTATTTCTTTCCCAAAACTGGTGGGGGGGACGGGGGTTGTAACCCGCCTGCTATCAGAGGACGTTCATTTCAGACGTTCCTCCAAATTTGTCTCAAACTGTGACAGACACCTAGAAAATGAAGGAAGATTCTTTATTTGGTGCTAGATACAAGCATTAAATGAAATAGTGTAGGCCAACAGACTCATTAAAAGGCAAGACACAGGCTTTAATAAGACATTTAAATCTCTTAATGGGCTGAACAGCTAAAGCTCCACATCCAATGAAACCTCAGATACAGGTACCTGGTGGTATTTCATGGAAAACTCCCAGCCATCTTGCTTTGGTAAAGTAAGATTTTTACCCTAAAGACATACCTAACCTGTTTATCACTTACTGCTCAGGCAAGCTAGGTTTTGTTTGCTGTGTCAACTATAATGCTTAAAGCTTGAAATCTACTCCAGGGCTGATATTGGCATGATGTTTATTTTTAGAAATAAAAGACCCTCAGAGGAGCTATAGTAAACAATAGCTCGCACTGCTGAGAGCTATTGCTTCCAACAGTATTTCTCTACGGAGCTGCAATTTTAGAAAATTTCTTTTTAGAATGTCAGCAAGATATGCAGCATAAAAGGTTGAGATACTACAAAACATGCACATTAACCAGGTTAATGTGTATACAGTAAGAGTATACATTAAAAAATGGTAAAAACATGTCCAAACGCATTATAATGATACTATTCTTTCCTTCCAGGGAGGAAGGGGACAGCTTTAAGACAGTTACTGAAAGAATAAAACTGCTTACTGCTTTTTAAACCAGTGACACTTGACCAAAATGATCATAAGAACCAAGTATAAAAGAGGCCAGTCTTGTATGTAAAAGGGACAGAAAGAAGTAGAAGAAAATCCCTGTGAAACCCCTGTAATTTCTATTAATAAACAACAGTCCTCTGCTCCTTTCAACTGCTACTGTAATAAGGGAAAGAGGTTTTGATCAAAAGCCAACACCCCTTCCACCTCTCTAACAGTGACAGGAGAGCAACCTTTTGCTCTGCTTGTGCTGTGTCAGTGCTCAGCTTTTGTCAGTGTGCCAAGAAACCTGATTGAGTTGTGGAATGGCGTGTGGTGGAACAGACTACCCAGTACCTCATCTTTTCCCAGCATTCCAGAACTGGTTTGGGGTTTTGGAACCAACACCCTCCCCCAGGTCTGGCAGACAACACATCCCAATTAATAATGGGCTATTTGGACTGGTGGAGGAGACAGCTCCATTCACTTTCCTACTCTAGAGGACTTGCTTTTGGTAAGCATTTGCAGTTCTGAAAGCCAAATTGAACTGAGTGAGGATTAAGACAGGTAAGTTTCTTTGGAGTTCTTGGATGTTCTTGAAAATAGTTATGCTGCTTCAAAAAACACTTCACCCTCTTACCAGGAAGAGAACACAGTTGTGAATAATTCTTATCAGTTCTGTAACAAATCCAATCCTGAATACAACAATCAGAGGAGTGATATTACATCAAAGTTTTTGGACCCAACAGCCTTTTTAAACCTCAACCCAGGCTTTTCAAGTACAAAGCATGCTTAATTCCATTTAATTCAGAAACAACCCAGAGTGCATACTTTTCAGATAAGCATCCATTTGAACCAAAAATGTCAGGACAAAGGGCATAAACACAAGTCTAATGTCATGAAAGATGGTATAGCTCAGTGTAGCATTCTTGCTCTGCCTTTGTGCTTTAACTTGCCTTTTCCAACTTGACATATCAGGATACACTTGTGTGGGTCATAACCACAATGTTAAGAATCGATCCTGTCAATGGTTTGTTAGAATGTGGCAAACTGAGTAGGAAAAAAATAAACCAACAACCTCTCACTGACAGTTGCCAGTGGTTTTATAATTCAGGCTGTAAATACAAACTATTGTGCAACAAACAAACGTGACAAAGCCTACCTCGGTTAAATTTGTTTATATGATAAAAAAATAAAATATTAAACTGCTTATAGTGCAACATTCTAATAGCATACATAAGTATACCATGCTTTGTAAATTTACCGTTACATTATTTACAGTACATTGCAATGCCTTAAACTAGGGGTGAAAGAACAAAAACAGGTAATGGAAAACATTTACATACAGGTCTGAGTCTTAATATTGTCCACCAAACTATCGAGTTCGTTTTGCAGACTTGTGCACATTCCTGCCCCCTACCACAGGACACCTTTCTGTCAGCAGTGGTCTGCTCTGTTTGTAGATAGTGGAAAGATGTTTTCAAAAACTGCATAGCCTTCAAGCTTTTCTGTTTCTTCAAACACCATTTGCAAGGACAGCTGTAAAATACACAAGAACTCCATTAATTACCCATATCCGATCAATCAGAAAACTCAGCTCTTGAAATAAGATGAATAAATATTCAATTCCGTAGGGCCATACCAAAGCTGAACTAAATTAAAGTCCTTTTCTAGCAGTCTCTTAGTTGAAGAATGACGTTTTGTAGGAGGAAAGCAGTTCAAGGATTCCTATCCATTATTTAAAATTCTGAGCTTTAATTGGGAGCTAAGCTCCCAGAACACAGGAAAAAATATGAGAATGTAGAATTATGTGCTGCCTTATTTGATGTTCTATAAAGCTTCTGCCATGTGCACTGCTCAAGATGATGAATGAATACAGTAAAAGTGATGCAGTAACTATGCCTGCAGTACTTATTTAATTTGGTATCACTGTCCTTGTGTTAGAGAAATAAGGATTAATTATATCAGAATAATTAACTACACAGGGAGAAAGGACTGTGCTAAGAGCCACTGCATACTGCAAGGAGTTATGTAAAATCCAGTGAATATTGAGAGGTGTCTTAAGGACAACTGTTTATAAGAAAGACTAACCACAGAGCTGTTCGTAGGAGTTTATGTGACTTTTATGTCTCTTCCTCTACAATTGCTATAGGGAAAATTTTTTCCTCACTTTCTCTGAAAAACATCTTTGGAAGACTTTAGAACACTGCATACCTGTTTCCTAGGCTGCAACAGCCCCAGAAGAACTACTTTAGATGACAGCATTGCTTAAGCAGCAAATACTACTGTTGTTTACATTTCTGCTAATAGCAGATAGGAATCAGAATAACTTCAGGTTGCTTTTAGGCAGGGGCAAAAAAGTCAGTGGAAGTTTGAAATTTAGTGTTATCTTTAATTTTTGAGTCTCAGTGTTTAAGCCTCATATTTTCAGAAAAGATTTTATAATGGCTTAGGACAAGATACTGTACCATACATTTTGTGAATGCTCATTTCTACTAATGTTTGTTCTCAACGCAACAGAAATGATTCACTTTCTCTACAGTGCATTAGGTAGCTATTAGGCCTATAATGCATTTCAGGAATTGAGTATTTGAAAACGTTTTCCACAGCATTACTCAGAGTGAGCTAAGATCCAGAAATACTTCAGTAAGAGCACTGGTCTTCCCTTAGTGAGCAGATGAGAGAAGAGAAACCAAAGTATAAAAACCCCAACCCATTCTACTGTGCATTATTTCAGTAGATTCTCGGTAACTTTGCAGGCTAACTGTGAAAAAGCCAAGCACTCAATACAGCACATTTATGATATGCTAATTTTCCCACCACCCTGAGATTTTTGTAACCTTACCTTCTGTATCTAAAGTAAGTATGTGGGATTTCGTGTTTTGTTTCTCTAACACCCACATTCTTGAGCACTTTGTGCTTGTGCTCTACGTGGTGATCTCAGCTGTCTCAAGGCAGCATCTCCATACTGAATACCTGAGCCCATTCTTTCTGGATCCAGTTCTCCTGATGAGAAAAAAAATGGTCACAAGAACATAGATTATGTGCAAATAATATATTCCAAATTAACTGACAACGTTAGATTAAACAAATGCGTAAGTACATTCTGATCTATTTATGGAGAGATTATCTCAATTCTGTCTACTTTTAGGCAATTTCAAACCTGAATCACTTTCTCCTCTAATTTAACCATATGCCCTTGATCATGATGACAAAGCAATCTGTCCCAGAGTTAGGCTGCAAACAAGAAATGCATTTGCACTACTTTGAACAAAAGAAAGGTCTAAAATGTTTTCCGCGAACACAGTTAAAAACTTCCTGCTTTCAGAGGCTCATAAGCAAAGAAAATAGTACTGTAGATACCAAGCCACATAAAAATGGATCAATCTGATAGAAGGATTCCAAAAAGAACTACCCCCAGGGAAAATGATCAACCTCTGTAACTCCTGGTATTCATTTCTGCCAACTTCATACGCTATGCCTTCAGAACTGTTCTTATGGTTGTATGCTGGTCTGGACAAGATTAGAAATATTTAATCTTAAAAAACCAACCAACCAGGAATCCCTCTGAACTTATTCAGGTTCATTGCACACATATGAACCCTTCGTTAAGTTAGCAGATGGCACCATGTTGGAAGGGACAAGTGGATAGCTCCAGAGTTGAGCTGTCATTCACAAAAGACTTTGGTTGAACTACAGGAACAGACCAGTAGGAAGCTCACTAATTTCAGCAACTACACATGCAGTGCTCTGCACCTGTGGTGGAACACAGAGCAGCACTGGTGTGGGCTGGGGACTGAGCAGGAAGACAGCAGCAACTGTCAGCACTAGGACACATTGCCCAGAGGGGCTGTGGAATCTCTGTTCCCACAGCATCTCAAAGTGTGCCTGTCTAACCCTTGGCAGCTTGCTCTCATTTTGAACCTGAATGTGCTTTAAACAGGAGGCTGGACTAGAGACCTCCAAGGGTTCCTTACAGTGTCCACTTTTGCATGATTCAATAGATATGTGCTGGCACAAAAAAACCCAGGAGCAATTCACAGAAAACAAGACCTAATTCTGTGGTGGCAGTGCCTCTTTAAAACAGTCATCGAACTACAGTATCATGAGAAACTTGCTATACATTGTTTTTTCCTTTGGGTTTTGGGTTAGTCTAGGTTCTTTTTGTTTGTTTAAAATGAAAGCTGCTGTTTGGCATTGATCTGATGCAGGAATCAGAAAATTCCTACGAAAATATCGTATCATTTTCATCTAAAAATTAGTGTTTGTCATTTGAAACGTGTAATTAGAATCTGAGAGGCTTTTCAATATGGCCAATACTTGAAACTTTGAAGATATCAAGCAGCTAGAAAAGAGGAAAACTGAAAAGCAAATTAGCTGTAATGAATGACATCTAGCACAGAGGAGCCTGTCTCCAACAGAAACCTGCCCACTTGTGTGGAGAAGCTTCTGGTGTATTTCTAGATCTGTAAAAGTAAAAATGATTTCAACTGAGAGGCAGGAAGGTCACTTCAGAGAAACAGTTGCTAGGAAACATCCCTGAAATTTTTGGTATTACTGTTCATACCCTCTTAACTGTATTTCCTGTTACATATGAGAAGCAGAATTAAAAGTTATGTCTGCCCTGATACAAGGTTTTATTCTGGACTACAAAAACTGTCTAATGTCAGGCTTGGTATTTGTAGGGATGCAGCAACCCGCAGAACACAGAATCTACACTAAGACCTGCCTGTTAAGGTAAACATCACCCACAATTCACACCACCACCCCTTTTTGGATATACACATCTTACTTAGACTATTAAAACATAGGAAAAGCAGCTATAAAACAAATAGCTTATTCTACCACAATGAAATTTTGGGAGCTTTTGGATTGATTCTGTTAGAGGACTTTGGATGGTATATTTCCATGTGCACTTTTATAAGTTTTCAGATAAAATGAAAAAAATTATAAATATAAAGCTTAATTTACCTGATTCAATTTTATTGAGTATCTTCCTTGCACACTGTACAAAGGCCTCTTCAACATTTTCCCCCGTTAGAGCACTTGTTTCCAAGAACATCAACTCTGCATTTGAGACCAAAAAAAAATCCTCAAAACAAGTC
The DNA here is from genome assembly GCA_013397175.1 of Platysteira castanea. Classification (NCBI taxonomy): domain Eukaryota; kingdom Metazoa; phylum Chordata; class Aves; order Passeriformes; genus Platysteira; species Platysteira castanea. Next base: position 1,919,953 of record VYXC01009560.1, read on the forward strand.
TGGAATACCAGATATAGTAATTCAAAGCATGAAAGCTAGGAGCAATAAAAATATTTTTACTGACATCTACAGTCAAAAAGCGTGGTCCAGAAAAACTAAGCTTTGATGGCAAAACCACAAAAAACATCCTTTAAAATTTACACATGGACCCTAGAATGCTGGAATCCCAAGATAATAACCTGGGCTGTGCATGCAAAACAGCGCTTGAAACCAAACTTCAAAAGTTTCCCATTAATAGAAGTTATATTCAAAAGCAAAGCAAATACCCAGAGCTGGTAGAAAAGACTTTAATTGATTTATAAAAGCAAAACCAGATTTTGCTGATGGCAGGACTGTAGCACAGAAGCTCAGACCAAAACTGGTTTTAGCTAACACAGAAACGTGTCCTCAGACTGGAAATCCTGAATACTACAGACCAGGTAATAGTCCTCTGGATCCACGCCCTGCACTGAACTCAGTTTTCCATGAGTAAAACTCATTGCTTCAAACTGCAGCACACCCCATACAACCTTGTCTATTATCTACAGAGTCTTTAAGATGCTGAAAAATAGGAATTCATGTTCTTCATTTTCTCCTCAGCCCTTTGGAGGCAAGGCAATACCTGAAGTTGTTTCACATTTCCTACAGAATATATCTCCACATAGAGGATAGTTTTAAAGGAGCACTGGAAGAATCACTGGTAATGAGACTTAAGTAGGACATATAGTTTGCATTGCAGACACTGCCTCTCTGGGATTCATGTACCAACAAAACTGTTTTCTGCAAGCAAGGTACAAAGTACAGCTTAACTGCACAAAAATGTAAATGATTTGAAGTATGCGTCTTTGAATGCTACGTGAAGGTTTTGTACTACTCACCGTTTTCCTGTGCAAACCGGGATGCTTCTAAAAAAGTGACTTCACGATCTGCATCAAGATCCTTTTTGTTTCCACACAGTATTATCACAATATTTTGACTTGCTAACATTCTTGCATCCGTCAACCAATTAGTAAGTGCATTGTAGGTTTCCCGGCTGTGTAGGAAATGACATCCTTTATTAGGACACACTAATTTCTCCTGAACAGATCACTGAACTAAAATTGAGACAGCAAATCTGTGATTTGCTGTAGTCAGGCAAGGCACCTACACATCTCAGTGTGCCACTGATGAACCGGGAAAAGTATCAAATTCCTTCATGAAACTATTTAAAAGCTTGAGTTTTTAAAAATCAAAATTAAATCAATCACAATACATAAACACACAATTATAAATTACTGTGTTAATGTGAAAAGCTAAAATTTTCATTTTGTGCATGACATTTTGGGATAAAAGAATGAGATACTGTTCCACTTAGAATTCAACTGATACTTAAATTACCAGTGAGATTGTAAGAATTTACGAGGCTTCTGTAGATGTGCATGCCTGAACTTTCACACCAGTGTCAGGACCTACACCGCAGGCAGTCACCCTGGACACACCATTTGCCATTGCAGTAATGGTCAGAGAGAAAGCCTTCAAGCAGTAAGACTGACAGGTGACTCCAGCTGACCTTAAGCACAGATTTCAAAGCCTGCTGAGAGAACCCTTCACTCACAGGACAACAAGCAACAATCTAGTGAACCACCATTAACCAACACAAAAATCATCTGACAAGTACCACTCAGTGGTGGCAGGATGAATGTGGACATGCGTAATGGTAAGGTGTTTTGTTGGCTGCCTATAATATTAAAATACTAAAAGATGCAGAGATGAACAGAATTTTGGGCTACAGTTAAGGAATGCGTAGGCAGACCTAGATCCTTCAGAGGATGACCTATCCCACCACACTAATCAGCAGTTTCCACAAGAAAGGGTGCACTGCCTTGGCTAAGGATGGCTGAAGTCTGCTCTTGTTTCTGTGGCAAGGCTTGCTGAGGCAGTGGCTGCATGTAGTCCACCATGATTAGATCAGCAACTCGGGGCCAATGTCCAGAAATTTGTGTAACCCTTTAGGATTGTTCACATTTATGACATTCACATTATTTCATGTCAGCAAGTTACAAAACCTAAATATGCACTGAAACAGAAGTACTTCTTATACTTACTTTCTTTTCTTCCTGCCTAATCTTGATTAGAGCATTAGGTACTTGGAAAGGAATCATTGTGCATTAGTTGGATCTGGCAGTCTATGGGCAAAAGAGCTGCTGGCTTTCTTACCTGGTTATATCATAGACAAGCAAAGCACCTGCAGCCCCTCTATAGTAACTCCTTGTTACAGACCTGAAACAGAATTACAAATATACATTTCTGTGGTGCCTTCACTGTTTAAAATCTCGGTTAATATAACACAATCTGTATTATGAAACAGAATTCTCATTTACATATTTAAAACAAAACATGTTTTTAGACAATGTTATCAGCTGTGCAGCAGCAGACTAATTACAACTAGGATTTTGATGAAGCACTTTCATTAAATAGAACAAGGATTCTCGAAGTCCATTATGACACATGTGCTGCTGAAAGTATATAAATCATCATAATACATGACCAGATACAGAACTGGAGGCTGGTATCTGGCCAACACACTGAAGAGACCTCAGTAATGAAGACTATATATCACAGCCCAGCTTTATCTAGTCAGAACTATATCCAAAGGACTTGTATAACAAGAAATTTACTGGGTTGCTGCCCATTACTCAGACTTCTACCATCGCATTCACCTTTGTTAACTAACCCCTCTCCCAAAACAAAGAAACCTCAGACACACTCCACCCTCCCCAAAATTTAANAAAAAAAAAAAAAAAAAAAGATGTCCTATGTGATGGTGAATGTACCCAGGAATACATCAAACTTTTACTGAGTTTAATCTATGCCTCAGATGTAGAACACTGTAAAAATACAGCATTAAAAGTACACTGGTGGTTCTAAGCTGACAAATTGATCGCTTTTTCTCTAAGAAACCTAAGATATCTCAGTCTTTCTAGAAATGTATTTACCCCAATGAATCTGACTGATTTTTTTCTTCTTTAATAAAACTGTATATAGAATTATACTGTGCAATTGTTCTCATGCAGATTTTGAGCAGTTTACAACTTCCTGACATTTACTTATTCCAACCAATAGAAGGTCTTCTAAACATAGAGTTAAGCACATACAGTTAGTTAAAAAACAATTATGAGTTTGGCTGATGAACAAAGCTTTTGGCCACCTATTCTACTCATACACCTTAACAGAAAATACCTAACGAAAGAAAGGGCAGAAACTCAGATCCTGCAAGGTAGCACTGCTCTACTGAAATTGATGGATCTGTGTTGCTATGTCCAGTTGGAAGGTTAACATGAAAGCAGACAAACAATTCCACTGACCAAAAAGCTTTGCCTGCTTATAAGTGGGAATAAATAATATCCACCATTCACAGCAGCAATTTAATAATACTTAATAAAATGTTTGAAGAGTGTACCTGAATCTCTCTTGTCCTGCTGTATCCCATATCTGCAATTTTACATATTTACCACCAACATTTATGATCTTTGAACCGAATTCCACTCCTATAGTATGATTTGAGTCATCTTTGACTACAAAAAAAGAAATAAAATCAGACTTATTTGAAGAATATTTAGAATGAATAAACAGTTTTTACATAAAACAGTTTAGGTATTATCAAAACTCCTAAGTGTTCAAATTACAAACTACTTCCTGAACCATCAAATTTAGTGCCACTCATGAGCCTACTGCCACCACACAGAAATGAATGTTCTTACAATTTTTGACAGATTAGTCAATTCAAAATTGCTACTAGAAAGGCCTGCCTTCAGTAATTTCCAGTTCACTTTAATAAGTAGCAAGATACTTTTTGTACATTTTTTTCCAAATGTGTTTTCTAATACTTTGATGCTATTTAAAATTAAAATTCATAGGAATGTAGAACAAAAAAAGACACTGTCTTGTCCATGAATATGCAAAAACCAATTCTTCTTTAATGCACAAAGATACTTGCCCTCTGTATGTTGTTGATACAACAGAATCTCAGCAATTTACAACTGCCCTTACTTGAAGCAAGAGCTTGCTTCAAGTTCACTCAGACTCCAGCCATGTTCCTCAGTGCTTACACATCATTATCCTTAAGTATTCCTCAGGAGATAAGGTGAATTACTGTTTGGTTGAGAAAGATAACAGTCACCTTAGATTCACAATGGCTTCTAAATGCATATTATTTTTGTTTAATCTTGATGTCAAATGTACAACCCAACAGAAATTTTTCTTTTATGTTATCTGCTCATCTCTGAATAACATTCACAATGGAATCTCTACCAGTATTTATCATAGACCACAGTCCTTAACAAAGAAAATGGAGTTACTATTTGTTTAGAAAGACGCTACAGGCTTTCTAAATCTACTCAAGCAATTCAATTTTTCTTTCATGATTTTTTCTAAAAGATCCAAGTCTCTATATCTAGGGAAGCTTGTAGGTAAGTCTGTTTTCACCAACATCCTGTCATATTTATTTGAGAGTAATAGAGAATAATGCTCCATATCAGGCTTTAGATTAAAGACAAACAGTGAGCAATAGGGATTTACAGCATGGTTCTGAACATAATTCTTTACTAAAATCCTCACAAATAAGAGAATTAGGTGAGCTTCCATACCAATAATAGGTACTCATGTAGGCAGCGCCTTTACCTGTGGTACAAAGCAATGGAGAACTCTTACTGTCCTTCACATGTACTTACACTTCTTTTCAATAAATTGGTGTAGCAAACAGGATTTTCCAGTTCCAGCATTTCCTATGACCAAGAACTTAAACAGGAAATCTGAAGATTGGAAGAAAAAGAAAAAAAAGAAATTGCTAAATTTTAGTATGGACTCACATTTTCATTACAAGACCAAGTTCACAAGCCAGCTACTCTCTTGTAGCTGTTATTTCAAAGAGAAGGGAATAGATGACAAAATTAGCAAAATAGCAATAAATCTGAATAATTCAGTGTCTGCAATGGTGATGTTAGACAGCAAGAGCTAAGAATTCTTGTTCATGGAGAGGCAAGAAAGACAAAATGAGGTGGAAATGGTTGAATCTGAATTCAGTTAAAATAGGCTGAATCACAGGCAAATGGTTGGCTCGTATTCCAGCAACCTGCTTTAAAAATATGTAAGCTATTATCTATAGTCAACACAAATATATAATCACGTCATTTCTTAAAATCTATACCTTCGGGGAGGGGTTGTTGTTTTTTTGGGGAGTGTTGTTTGTTTGTGGGTTTTTTGGTTTTTAATTTTTGTAGCTTTAAAATTTACATTAATTTGAACTTCTCCAGTTTAATACTCATACTTTGTTTTAATCTTTGAACAGCTGGGACAACTACAGTATTTCCCCACAATATTTAGAGGGAAGAAGTAATTTTTATTCTGGGATGCCTAGTTTCACATTTCCTCTGCATGTAAAATTAATATACATGTATTTCTGTTACCTATTTATGGGCCATTCGTATCAATGTTCATTGGTAATACACATATTCAAGATTTATGGCCCATTTCTATTGTTTTAACAGTTACATATAATGCTTTAATGCTACCACCACAAATCTGCTTTCAGTTTTGCTAAAGACCAAAGAAAGCTTCCCTGTCTTACTGCTCTCAAAAATTATAAACTGATTAGAAAGCTTATAATGCTTCCCCTAATACACTGCCACCAAGGCAACCTTTACAGCTCATGCAAGATTGTCTATTTATTTTTCTACCAGCAGCAGATTTCTTACTCTTTATTCCACAGTTTCTCTAATAAACACAGCAGGTCTCCAGAAGACATCTGGTAAGCACGGAAGGAAAATGATAAAGTTTGCAATATCAACAAAAATAAAAGCATTAATTTTGTTAAGAGTGTTCAAAGCTGTCAAATGCGCTACATGGAAACTGGCCCAGGGGATGGCAGAATAAAAAGAAAACTAAATTATGCTAAGTAAGTCAAAGAACTGATAAAATCCTCCATCAGGACCTCATTTGAGTATTTAGTTCTAAAAATCGAGTTTAAGATGCACACAAATCTATGTGCTTCATTTCATGAAGGAGTTATTTGTTATGGTGTATCATAAACACTCCCTAGCAATGGCAAAAGGAACAAGCAAGTTTCCCAAATGCTAAGAAGATTCCCACTGTTAAAAAGACAGTAGTAAAACACAGGGCTATGAGTCCTGGAAATGCCTACCATTCTTTGTCTTCACCTGTCTTCTGGATTTTATTAATATTTAAAATGAGGTAATGTTTTACTAAGGATTTTTGCTTTTTTACATTTTACCCTTGCATTATTTTCTTGTTTCAAATGCTGTAACAGACTTGGAATAGATTCTGAATTCTACCCTTCTCAGAAGATGGCTGTTTCTCGCTCACAAGTATGACCATTTATATGCTCAAGATTTTCTGTTTCAAAATCCTCTCGTTCTTCACGCCCCCACCCAGCTGCTCATGCTTTCTGGATTAAAAAAAAAATAGTTACAAAAAGGATTTTCCTGCAGGTTATGAAAATTTGTGTTATCTCCTCTAACAAGGGGTCCTTCGTGTCATCTCAACTGCAAAACACGCTGAAGTTGAGAACCCTTCATTCTATCAAGTCTTCACTGTTAGTATGAAATGTAGAAATCATAAATAGCCCAGTGTCAGGTTAAGAAAAAATTCATCTCAAAGCCCAGCTTCAATTTTTATGGATCACATACCACTAGTTAGCAGCCTTTGACACCATTTTGTATATTTAAACTACTCTGTGTGTGTATAATCTCACTGGTTTTACCACTTTCAGAGTACCTCAAAATGCAAGATAGTCTAAGACACAGACACAATTAAAATAACCTGTTTGTGATGCTGCCGTTTTTCCAAACATAAATCTGATATCCAATTAAAACCGGTTCTACTTTGTATCTTAGAATGCTGTTTGTCATATTTTCTCCTTAAAAACAATTATAAAATTCAAGTTTACCTTCCTTTTTTGTCCACGGAAGGCTCGTGTTACTGACAGTAGTACAACAGCTACTGCAAACCTAAACCAGGGAAAGACTAAAACCAAAACTCTATTCCCCCACTAATTTGCTCTGTAACTGCAAGCACTGGTTGTCAAATGTGGCTCACGAAGGCATATTTGTGCAACCCACAAACCCACACTGAACAGCAAATTTAACACACTGCTCCTTTCTGCACAGACAGGCTGCAGGCCAGCAAGGCCTTGGGACAACCACATCACTGGCAGGGACTGATCTGGAGAGCATCAGAACAGCAGTGTATTTTTCCCCGAGGTGTTTTAAGTTGAAGTGCTTTATATTTTCCTCTGAAAGGAACAGTGCTATTTGGGGATTTTATATTCATGTCTTTAAAATGATAATATATTGTAGCAGCGCTTCATAATAGACTCCTAATTCCTATCAAGATTCTATTGTGCCAGACAAGTTTAAAAGGGAATCTTTGCTACAAATAAATCACTTAGATGCCAGTGCAATGCCTGCCTACTTAGTAGACAAAAAATAAATTTCTCTCTGACAAAACAGCAAATGGGCTTTTTAAGATGAAACTTGAAACTAGTTACAATTCACTTTTTCACAGTATGAAACTACAAGAAATGTATTTTATTCCACCAAACTAAGAGAAATGTGTTTTAGTCCACCTCATAAAATGAAAATGTCAGACTCTTCTAACAAAAAAATTAAAACCTTTCTACACCAAAGGCAGCAATGTTTCCAAACACATGTAGACTCAAAGACACTGTTACATTCACAAATATAAGAGTGCTTCTATAATTTTAAACTCTAATTTTACATAAATTGTTCAAACTAGCAAAAAGCTTTTAGACTTATGTTATCAGTTTATCCACAAGCACTGGATAACATGGCTCAGAAAATTTGGAATACTCTGCACGTTTAATCAACTGGAAGAAAGGACAAGAAAAAGGCTTTGACAATACCAAAAGTTAAAAATACCAAGATTTAACAAATTTTTAAGTTTACAGCCTTGCATATTAATGAATAAGGTAATACCAGATAAGAACAAGGAGAACATCTTTCATCTTGTTATTCTGCAACTTCTTTCTTATCATGTCATTCCGTATGACAACTGCTATCACATCAACTACATTTTTATTACTTATTTTAGCACACGATTTAGGATATGAAATGTTTTCTCTTTAAGCTCTACAGATGTATGTAAAATTTAGCACTGTTTGGAAGCACAGAAACCAAATGACACTGGGCAGATGGCTTCTTTTAGACCATCACTGTGGACTCAAACTTCATATATTCATTCTTTGCAACTTCAGCAAATGCAACTCACATTCTAGTGTTTGCACTACTGCTTAATTGCTCTAGTTTTTCTTTTTGGTGTCTTCTTCCCAGAGGAGCTAGTTCACTTCATTTCATAGCTTTTTTTAATCTTTTTTTTCCCCCCACTTTCCAACGGACAAAGCAGCTCAGAGCTCCAGCATTCCAGTCAGCTGCCAAGGCTGTCACCCTAGAGAAACTTTTCTTTTGAATTCTGTTGTTCCTCCTTCATAGAAAAGCTGAAAAGCAACATCATTCAGATATTACAAATGCTTGCTGCCATGCTGGCTATTGAAAGGGTCTAGAAAAGTTAAAGCACTTTGCCTTTAAATAAGATTGTCTTCATACAGAAGGGATTTAGGATGAAAACTGAACTCTGTGCTAAAGGGAAAAAAGGTTACAAAATATGCACTACAGAAATCACAAGGAGATGAAACATAGCATAGCATGGCTGTTTAAGGAAATAAGGCAATATAAAGAATCAGTGTACTCCCCTCTGAGAGCTACATGCATCACCTGATCCCAAACTGGGTACGGGGTACAGGAAATAAAACATTTTCTTGCACAGGTCAAAAGGAATAAAATTGTGGTTTCACCCTAAAGATGCACCAGCAGCACAAGCTGTTAAACTACATGAATCACATCATGTCTTTTGTGTTTGTTTTTTTCTTTTGGGGGTGGTGGTGCAGTGTGAGCTGAGGGGAAAGGAGAAGAGAGACAATTGTGGGCTTTGACTCAAGTACCAGCAAAAACAGATGGTTGATGTGGCAACCACCCCCAGACATCCAACCTCCTCCTTTGACTGAAGCCTGCTCCAGCAGAAGGAATAGTCAAACAGCTTCTGAGATGCTGCAGCTTAGTCTTTAAGAAGCAATGAGAATTAAACTGTTTCCTTTACACTGCTAACACAGTAGGGTAGGGGGGAGACCAAATTATATTCCCAATCTCAGTTTGATCTCCTTCCAACTCCTTGCTATAGAGTGGAATTTACATTCACTAATGCTGACCCTTTGGAAACTCATTCATGCCACAGGGCAGGAAGAAAGAGTGCTCTGAAGCATTCCTTCTGGTGTTTGCTGCCTCTAAATGAAAGGAGGAGCTATTCCCACTGCTTACTCCTTTCTCTAGCAGGAAGTTAAGAAGATAAACAGGTAGAACAGATCAACCTGGCTCTATGCCAATCTGCATAAGGAATGCTTCAAAGAGGGGAGCTCTGCTTCCTTACAAGCAAAAGAGCTATGCTCTCTAAGAAATAAAATCAGATTTGAAACAAACTGAAGTCCAGCGTGATAAATGCAAATACCATCAGGTAAATAGTGGGGGATGGGATGGCGAGAAAAAGATGAATTAAATTGTCCAGAACAAAAAGAATTGTTTTCAAATGGAGGGAAAGACTATACATTCTCTGACAGTGAGAGAGATTGGTAAACTTATGTGACCAGATTGGGAGTAATAGATGCTGGTGGAGAAAACACAAGGAACTAAGGAGTGAAGAGATTTGACTTGAATCTTACGCATTGCATTTATTCAATGCTTGTACAACTTCCATCCTTCTACTATTTAAAATCCAAAAGTTGCTTTGCATTTACTTATTAAGGATAAACTACTTTTATGTCAGGCTGTATTTACTCCAAAAACATGTATATTTTGAACTGGGAAAAACATGCATGTGTTGTTATATGGCAATTATCTACACAAAGGCCATTACATCTCAGAAAACTTGAGTTAAAAGAGTTTTCCTATGAATAAGATATTTGTTTCCAATGTTACATGTTAAACTTTTTAAAGAATGACCCTTTTCTCCCAAAAGCAGTTCTAAACCCAGTCTCAAAATTCATGGAGTTATCTTGTATTCATGTTTGGTTTGGTTTTGGCACTTTGTACAGGAAATAAATTGAACACATAAATAATTGAACAGATAAGAAAGCTAAGAACAGAAGATACACAACCGATGCAATAGATCTACAGGAGTGAAAATACGAATTGTAAGCAAAACTTAGTGTCAAGACATAGAAGCTGCAGACCTTTGAAAAGAGGGAAGAGACAGGAATCTCAGTAATGGACAGAAAAAGTTGTGAAAAGTGAGTGAACAGCAAACCTTCAAAGAAGATAGAATTTGACATGGAGGAAGAAACTAAGGGAGGAAAAAATCAGGAGGAGACATGAAATTAACAGTGGTGGCTAGAGGAAAGGCTCTTTATTCCCTATGGATTGAGAAAAATATTGAAAAAAATAACCTCCCTTTCAAAGGAAAGAGAAGTTGAAACCTCACAGCAAAATTAAAGTCATATAAAAGTCAGACAGCAAAATGACATTGAAAAGAAAAACACCAACCCAACCACCAACCAGTTTCCTGAGCCTATCTGTATGGGATGAAAAGCCTGAGGTTACATAATTAGAATGGGTCATAATTCAGATGACAAGAAAAATCTAATTCATGACTAAGCATTTACAAGCTATAGGGATTCCAGGAGGGGGATACAGTGACCACTAGTCTCAGTCACCAGGGGGAAACTGACCTAATACTTCTCCCATCCTCCACGGTCATTGTAACAGCTGGTCAGAAACAAACCACTCTTTGTTAGGACAGTGAGCACATTAAATCCACAGAGTTCATCAAGCACAGAAGATCCATAATTTACTCACATTGTACTGTTAACTTTGCTATGTCAGTGGGCCTGCTACATATGTGGATAGCACACTGCAAAATTAGATACTGACTACTGTTATGGTCAGAGATTGTAGAGCCATTAGCTAAATTTTATGCTATAACTTAGCTGTTATTCTTCTGTGTACTCTAGAACTTGAAACTCTCAAGCATTGTAGCTCGGATTTTTTTGTAGCTTGTGTGTGTGTGTAGGACAGACACAAAAATTCCAAAGGGTAATACATCAAACAAGAATTAAACAAATAAAAGGAACAACCTCCAACTACAAGGCTTCCACTTCAAGGGCTTGTTTTCTAGGACACCAAAATAATCAGAAAGTATCAACAGCTCCAGTGGGCTTACTATCCCTATTCTGCATCACTGGAACAACGCAAAAATTGTTTAAATGTTCTGGTTTAAGACACCAATCATTTATTTGGCTTATCTAGTATCACAGCATCAAAAGAGGAGCACCACTGGAATTCTGTCATCTCTGGTTTTCTACCAAGTCTTTTGCTCAGGGAGCACCATAAGCATAGCCAAAGTGATCCCAGTTCTAGATCACAAGAGTTCAGAGCATGAAGAACTTTTCAAACTCAAATCTAGATGGACAAAGCACACCTGTCTGGTTTCTACATGCAAATCTTACATGTTTCTAGGAAGTATGGACAAAAGAAGCAGGGTCTTAGTGCCCTCATGTTGGCACTTCAAGGGCTGCATCACTCTTGCCTCATTTTGCCCCTTAGTTCTGAGCACTTGCTGCACACTGAAGCACTGACCAGTATGACAGAACATCAAGCACTGATGACTACAGTATTGAAAATAAACTGACTTACACAGTAGAAACAATCAGGTCACTTGGCCTACTCCTGATGGACATCCCAGCCCCCCAAACGGTTTCCAGAGTTGTTGTGTCCAATTTTGCTTTAATTATTCAATTATTCAGTATTCAATTCTGATCTTACTCTCATGGACTATGAATATGAACCTATTACATGGACTTAGAATATGTTTACATATATAACAGCATCTTTATACTGGAAAATATTACAGAACTGTTTGGTATGGAAAGGGTAGAAAAAAAAATCTATTCAAGCTGAGTTTCAAGCAAAATTATAAAGGAAAGAAATTAATACTATTCAGTTGCTTCTCATCTCCTCCACCTAGCCAGTAATACCAGCTCTGCTTACCTCTTTGACTCCTCACTTCTCTTTGATGCTTCCCAGCGAGGCACTGACACACCCCGTCAGTGCCTGCACTCCGACTTACTCCATCGGATGTTTTCCTACCAGCAGTAGTCAGACATCCATGCCAAGACAGGGACATACGAACATACCCACTGATCTTCCCCCCCGCAACTCACTCTCAATGCCAACTCTTTTTGACGCCTGCACGTCTAAGACAACAGGATCAAAACATTAACTTGACCCGCAGAAGCACACGCCACCTCCAGGTAAAGGAACGGGCAGCTTCTCCCAGAGGACAGGCACTGCAAGCTTCCTTCTGGACTCCCCGGACCATAACAAGCAGCGCCCAGGTCGGTCCCTGCTCACCCTGAAGGATAACCCGGAACGCTCCTGCCGGCTCGGCCGGGCAGCCACGGGCGGGGCAGGCGCTGCGGGGCTCAGGGGGGATGCTCCCGGCCGCTCCTCCCGCCCAGGGCAGCCGCCGCTGGAATGCGCTCCCCGGGCGCGGCGCTGCGGGCCCGAGCGCGGGCTCGTCACCGGTGCGCAGCGCCAGTTCGCACACCCAGGCGCTATTCCCGCGGGACTCCGCGTTCTATCCCAGTTGGCGCCCGGCAGGGAGCCGGGCGGTGCCCCGCGACAGGCCGGGTCCTCGATCATCAAAACGTTACACAGTTTATACATTTCAACAGACAAAGGCGTCAGCATTCCTCGGTTACAAATTACACAACTTTTCTATTAATTAGCACGCAAACCCCTGTTTGCTCGTTATTCCTCTCCCTTTCATGGTAGTTATTCCGCAGGTGCAGTTCTGCTCTCCTTTCGAGTCTGGGGTCCGTTTTGAGTAGGTGGTCAGTGAGTCGGTGGTCGTGATCTCCCACTGCCGGAATTACCTTTCCCCCAGGTACTGCTCAGTCCTGGTGGCTGTCATCCAGACNTCCCCCGGAGGGGAAGAGGGAGAGGGGGATCCCCTCACCCCGCCCCCGGATCCTACCGTAGGTCTCGGACATGGCACTCTGCGACATCCCGGGAGGGGTGCCCCCCGCTGCCGCTGCCGCTGCTCGCTGCCTGCCCCGCCCGGGGTCGCCGCTGACGGCGGAGGGAACCGAACAGGCCCCGCCGTCCGGGCCCGGCTCAGCCCAGCCCCGCTCAGCCCCGCGCCGCC